>VDFB02018399.1:0-49893 GCA_007258455.2 Sequoia sempervirens
TTTTGTTGTCTCATTTTTAAATGGAGACAATGTATTAAATATAATATATATATATTATATATTACATATTATATAATATATAATATATAATATATAATATATATATATATTATATATTACATATTATATAATATATAATATATAATATATATTATGTGATATATATAATATGTAATGCCCTGTCACGCAACCCTAGGGGAAGTTGCAATTTACTACACAAACAAACTAATTTTTTATTTTATTTAAAAGAATAATAAACATGCAAGTTCTAACCATTGCCAACCAATCCCCTAAGGTTACGAGACTGAGTTATTTAAACCCAAACAAGAAACATGAATTAAATTCATAACATTTAATTTACTTAACAATTAAGAACGCATACATTCCAAATAAGATTAATTAATTCAAGAATCATAAATACCACATGATTCCAATAATATAGTTTACACCATAATTACAACACTCATTCCTCGAATGAGGTAATTCCAATAAGTATGATTACATATTACAAATTCCACCTTGATACCAAATGAGGGGTAGTAAAATACAAGACCAACTGAATGAATTAAGCATGAGAAGAAACTGAATCCCACGAGCTCTCCAACTGGAATCTCATCCACACGAACAAGAAGCCAACCCAACGGATTAAGGAGCACGTTCCACCCAACCGTGTGATACCCGAAGGCTCACCTCCTGTGCTAGGAGATAGTAACCAGGATTCCTAGGCAAGACCTTCTACCACTAAACATAGACTTCACAAAACTAAAATGAAATAAATATAAGTACCACATCACATGAACTGAAAGGTCAAACCAATAACTCTAGTATGACTCACACATCACTGATATAGGTCACATTGCTTCCAGACATAAAATAGATCGAGAGTGTCACAAAGACCAAGTACAAACTGTTGACTTATGAAGAGTGTCATCGCATAGCTCATCAAGGGATATCCTCTGGGAATCTTCCTAGGCTCCGACCCCCACCATGGGTTATCCTGGTGGCCTCTACCGAAATCCCGGCACCCATGCTCACTCATGCGGAATCAAATACCTCTTGTGAAGACAAGATAGATGACCTTGCCATTCCATGCCTTCTTGTCTCATCCCAAGTCTAGACAAGCTCTTGGGTCCATGAGCGAGGCATAATTAATCTTGTTTAATGTTTGATGCAACCTAAGTTTTTAAAAGTTTATTTAGTTATCATTGAATTAACCAACTTGCAAAGAGTTTCCTTGACACCACTTTGTGTGTCAGCCCCCATTGCAAGCCACTCCTCTAAGACAACACACACGATGAAACCACAATAGGTAACTAGATAATACGACCACTCCAATCTAGGAGGTAACAAATCAAGGAACTCACTTCAAACACTGGAGGTAACAAGGTCAAGACCCTCTCCAAACACTGGAGGCAACAAGGTCAAAACCCTCTCCAAACACTAGAGGAAAAACATAATACAAACTCCACTCCTTCCCAAGGAGGTACAAACCAAATAACCCTCTCCTATTCCCAAGGAGGCACAAAACATCCCCATTCGTGAAAACTGGGTGAAACAACATGGTGTAACTATACGCACTTTCCACGACACATCAAAGGTTGACTATCATAACGACAACCCGTACCAATAAATGAACCCCTATCTAAAAGACTTCCAAACCATTTACTCTACTTCCACAACATCGAGGACAAACATGATATCACTACAAGCATTTCAGACAGTTAAATAAGCTAATGTTCGGATTTCCTAAACCCAGTCAATCACAGTTTTCATTACTTGCATTTATCCAATCAATTAAACCCATTTCCTTTCATGACGTTGAAATATTTAAAAAAATAGATCATTTACTCTAAATTTCACAGCCATATTCCAAAATCAAGACATTTAATAAATAACATCATCAAATTAAAATTAAACCAATCATTAACTCTAAGTCTCACAATCATATACTGTAAATAAATCCACTTGATTAATAAAACATTTAGATTAAATAATAAGTTCCTCCTTTACTCTAAGTTTCGCCACTATATTCTATAATTAAAACATTTTAATAATTAAACATTTAGATCAAATAAATTAGTCTTTATTTCAACTTAGCATTAAATAAATCAATTAAATCTTATCTCTACTTGAATACAATTATATTCCAACAAATATACTTAATAGTACATACTCAATGTATATCCTGTTATATATTTAAAGATCTAAATCACATTGTCGACATTAAAGGATATTAAACCAATAATTCAATTCTACTTGATCAATCTACAATTAATGAAAATCAATATTTTAAATAAAAACGTTCGATTATTCATTAATTTCATTTTCGCTTATACAAATGAGATAATCATTTCAAAGTTCCTATTTTAGATATTAAACATCATTTTAACATATGCCTCTAAAACATTATTGTAATATTAAATATATATTTATATACATACAATATATATATATATATATAATATAATATATATATTATATATATAGTACTTATATATATATTATTATATAATATATATAATATAATACAATATTAAAAATGAATTTACATTTTTCATGAAGGAAATCGAATTTTCTTTTCGAAGGAATGGAACCCTAACTAGGGGCACGCGTTGCCCAGCCTCCCCATGGGCGGCAGGCCTGTGTGCTCCACACACAGTTCATCCCCCATGGGCGATGGGCCTGTGAGCTTGACACATAGCGTCTGTCTCCCACGACGGCGGGCCTGTGTGCTTGGCACACAGTGTCCGCCTCCCACGGGTGGCAGGACTGTGTGCCCAACACACAACATCCGTCTCCCATGACGGCGGGCCTGTGTGCTTGCACACAGTCCATCCGCCATGGGGCGTGGCAGCGGTGGTGGATGGGTGGCGGCGGGGGATTGGCCTTCCCTGCCTCCCCTCAAACATAAATTTTTTAATTTTATTTATTATCTATTTTCTTTTTAAAATGTAGACATAACCCTTTTCAAAATCACAAAAAAAATTTCACATATATAAAAAAATAAACACAGGGTTATTTTCCAGAAAATAAATAAATGAAACCCTAGTACATTTCTAAATATACTTGTGTGTTTTATTGTGAAAATGTTCAACCAAATCTTGCAACCAAAACAATGAATTTTCCAACACAACCAAAGGGTTTAGATTTTCAGTTTTGACAACAAATCTCTCTTGGTTTTCATTCTATTTTCCCATTACTTGATTCTAGTTTTGGTTTTCATTTCTAAATCCCACCACAAAATGCAAGTTTTCAAAACAATTTCTCATGGGTTTCATAGGATTTAAACAACATTTCAAAGATTTCTAAATAGCATAATGAGGATTTAATCTATTTTCAAAATGAAACAAAGCAAGAACAAAGAGGAACTTGATTTTTCCTCCAAAGCTTGAAGAACTTCCAAGAGGGTGCTTTCAAATTCCTCCTTTCAATCCAAATCAAGCAACAATTTCAATCTCCTTCACAAATCCAAGCAAAGCCACCAACAAACTCTCCACCAAAATTTCCCAAAAAAAACAATCCCCACCAAAATGAAAATAAAAATGCTAAAATAGAGTTTCCCCCAAAATTGGCCAAACCCTAAAAATCCCACTCACCAAATATATTTTAAAAACATTAGGAAGATATTCCCATTTTCAAATTTAAAACTAATTTATAACTTCTAATTCAAACTTCATGCATTTTTCAAAAATTCATTAAAACAAAAGAATACAAATTTGCAAAGAATTTACTTTATCAACCATTTTCAAAAGTGAAATTAAAACACATCATCATTTATTTATTTTAATTTAACTCTAACTATCCAAACATGATTTCTTCTTTTATTTTAATTAAATCTTAATATGTAATAATGCCCAAACAACTATTTTAATTAATATATCACCGTTAATCTAATTAATTAATAAACTAAATCTAGTTTTATTAATTAATCAAATTAATCGATAAACCAAAAATTATTTTATTAATTAAATAAAACAATTCAATAAAATAATTAGTATTTCAACATTGCAACTAAATACATTTAATCATCAATTAAATTACTCCTAACATTTAATAACCTTTATAATTGAAATTAAATAAACACTCAAGGTGAAAAGGACCAAATAAACCAACTAACCCGACAACAACTCGACAACACGCTATGACTAGGGTGATGACTTGGCACGGAAAACCTAGCTACTATCTCCCAATCAATTTTCGTTGGTTAATGGACACACTCAAACCTATGAACCAGGTGGAGTCGATGTCATGTACCTGTCAACCTGCAACCAAAGAGTACATCGACATGCATATATATATAATATAATCAAACACGCCGTGAAGAGGAAATCTCAGAATAGTAGGGCACTCGCAAGTGAGTGATACAATCCCGTCCCCTTCACCAATGCAATATCACTAACTGACAAAGCTAACATCAATAACATAACCCAATCATAAAGCATCATTAATTCAAGCGTTATTAGGAACAAAGCATAACATAGAAAAGCATTGCCTGATCAACAAAGCACAAAATGGAAGGGTGTTACATAATATATAATATATATTATATAATTTATATAAAAATATATATTATATATCACATAATATATATTATATAATATATAATATATATAATATATTATATAATATATAATATATATAATATATAATATAATATATAATATATAATATATATAATATAATATATATAATATATAATATATAATATATAATATATAATATACTTTCACTTGCATGATTTAAAAAAATGCTGCCGCTTGCTGCCAAAAAAATGTAGAAATTACTGAACGCTTTTGGACTTAGGGCTTCTCCGTGTGCAGCTAATGCGAATGGCTTGGGCTCTACTGGTGCTTCCATGGTGAGGGTTTGTGAAAAGCCACAAATCTCGCGGGTTTCGACAAAGGTTAATGAAATCTCTCATGGCGGCATGAATGATAATGTGTTGCATTCTCCTCTCCCTGCCATATCTTCTTCTCCCAATCTAGGCAGGAATGATGATGGGCTTGAACAAAAGGAGACGAGCGAGATTTCTATGGTGGATTAGTTGCTTGATCGTGGGGGAAGTTTTACTGGTGCTGGGCCAGTTTCCACGCCCCCGAAGGATTAATTGCGACCTGGTCTAGCCTCCTTTGATTCACCTCCTGGGAAAATGCTGGTAGCAAACAAAACTTCATTTCTAGAGGCTGCAATGTTTGGGGTTTTCTCCTCTGGTTCAAAGCAAAAATTTAAGATTGTTGAATCTAAGACTTTCTCCAGCAACAAACAAATTGTTCAATGCTCTGGTAAACCCCTTTCTTTGAGTTTCGATGATTGTGTGACAAAGGAGTTGTAAGACCCCATCCCGCAACCTAGAGGATGATGCAACACCTCGGAAGCACAACTAATTTTTTTCTTTAAAAGAGTAGCAATGACAAGTAAAGTAACCTACTCTAACCACATACATCCTCTAGGCCATGCAACGCGTCTACATATGAACTCCAATACTTACGAAATTAATCCAACCATAGCATATGGAAATTAACTCAAGATACAACATACATCAAAGCATTAATCCATTGTAAAATAAGTCTAACACATAGAAATATAATGAGCATATTTCCACAGATACAATAACACATAACACCAAATATACCATTTAACCCAATAATGAATAGATCATACATAATGTTACAATTACATCACAAGGGTTCTCCTTAATACAAATGAGGATTACAAATACATAGTGTCCCAGGGTTACAATGAATAAAGAGAAGTACATATCCATAGAACCACACGAGCTCCTTGAACAAGAAGATCCCGCTATCATGAATAGGAAGAGAAACTCAACAATGTAAGGTGCACGCCACCCAACCATGTGGTTCTCGTAGGCCCAGCCCCCGTGCTAGGAGATAGTAAAAGGTAACCAAGACAAACCTATTACCTCTAGATACAAGAAATATACAAAATAACACTGTACTAGTACACACAAAACAAAAGGTCACATTGCTTCCAGAATCACTAAATCAAGAACAATTGTTGTACAATATAAACCGAATGTTGTCATAGGAGAGGTGTCATCACAAAGGTTGCATTGGTTGTCCAAAGGAGATCTTCCTAGGTCCCGACCCCCCTCTAGGGTTATCTTGGTAACCTTTCACGAACTCCAACCCCACATGCACACTAGTGCGGAATCAATTATCTTTCGAGAAGACAAGATAACGATCTTTCCATTCCAGGCCTTCCTGACTTATCTCAAGTCTAACATAATCCCTTAAGCCAATGAGCGAGGCTAAATTATCAAGTTAATGTATTAAGCTACCCATTCCCCTAATATAGGTTATTTAATTTCCACTGGTTAAACTAACTCTCACACGAGTTGTGCTGGGACCACTTTGTGTCCTGACCCCCGTTGAAAGCCACTCCCCTATAGACAACACAATAACTCATACTACAACCCAAGGGTAGACAGTGCACTAAAAATGACAACAAATAATCATCACATCTCAAGAGGTAACACATCCCTACGGATGTACATACTAAATCCCAATACGTGCACTACCCAAGAAAATATCAAAGGGTGAACTAAAGTTACAACAACTCTTTCACAATTTACATCTCTGGAAGACTTAGATTTTCACAATGAGGACTATTCCCCCCATCACAATTCCATAAACACTTGAAACTATAAACACCAACTCATGCAATTTAAAAGCACTACCATTCAGATTTCCTAAATCCAAATCAATCAATATCGCATATTTAAAATACACCATTTAAACATAATTCCTATTTATAAATCAACAATGAATTTAAACTAAATGTTCAACTTTTAGTTCACAACTACTCATAATAATTAACTCAATTTCCACAACTAAAATAATCAATCATTAAAATTTAACTAATCGTTCTTGCATATATTTATTGCAATACTCAAACATTAAATAAATATATTTAATATGTATATATAATTAAATATAATTACATATATATATATAAATATTATTTAATTATAAAATCAACTACACCATAAAAGAAACTCATTTATTTAAAACAAAATCCATTTACTCATAAAAATCATTTCCTCATGTGCATTAATGTATCTTTTAAAGAAATACACACACACACACACACACACATATATATATATATATATTGTAGCACCCCTCCATTTTTTTCTCTTTTGATCAGACAATGTTCTTCTTTGTTATGCTTTGTTTCTGTTAATACTTTGACTATGGTACTTGGTTACTATTTGATCGCTAACTGTAAAGTGATGTGAATGTTATATTTTGATGTGATGGTATTTTATTCTGATGTTATCATTATGGCATGCTTTGGATTAGCTTAGCAGATATTTGAATTAATGATGCTTTATGCTTTTGATTATATTATTGATGTTAGATTTTTTAGTTAGTAATACTGTATTGGTGAAGGGGATAGGATTGCACCACTCGCTTGCGAGCGCCCTGCGATTCCGCAATTTCCTCTTCACGGTGTGTTTTATTATGTTATATATATGCATGTTCGATATACTCTTTGTTCGCAGGTTGACAGGTACATGACATCGACTCTACTTGGTTTCACAGGTTTGAGTGTGTCCATTGGCCAATGGTATTCAATTGGGAGATAGTAGCTAGGTTTTCCGTGCCAAGTCATCACCCTGGTTATAGTGTGTCATCGGGTTGTAGACGGGTTTAGTTGTTATAATGTTGTTCATTTCACCTTGGTTATTATTTAATTTCAAGTTATAAAGGTAAATAAATGGCTTATGTAGTTAAGTTGTTGATTAAATAAATCTGGTTATAATGTTAGAAATGTTATTTAATTAATTAATTAATTTAATTTAATTAATAAAATAATCTAATCTTGGATTAGATTTATTTTATTGATTAATTAAATTAATTGTGTTGAATTGAATTAAGTTATTCATTTTGGAATTAATAGATATTTTGATTGAAATTGGAAAAATGCAAATATGTTTTAATTTGTATTTTTTTAAAAATTAGAATGTAAAAGAAATTTAAGATATTTCCTATTCTGTTTTTAAAAATTTATGATGGTGGTTGGATAGATATTTCATTTTTTTTTCCTATTATTGGGATTTTGATGGAGTTTTTTTGGGGAGAATGAAAATTGAAAAATAAGGGAGGAAAGGAATTTCTGGTTTGGTTTTGGATTTGGAGAAGCAAGTTGGATTTCTTGGAGGAGCTGGAATCAGAAGAAGAATTCAGAGCACCATTGACAACATTTCAAACTTTTGGAAAACCAGGTTTTCTTTCTATTAATTTAGTTTTCATTTTGAAAGGTTTCACAATTTTTATTATGCTGTTGAAAATATTTAAACTCTGTTTGATTTGCAAGAAAAACCCATGTTCAAATCTTGTTTCAAAACTTTGAAACCTTAGTTTAAAAATGAACTTAAAAAAAAATTGTATTATGGCTGTAAATAATTCTTTTTTAGAATTTATTTGCTCAACTAAATTGTTATTTTTGTTAAACTTGAAAAAAAAAAGAATATATATATATATCTATTTGAAAAAAAATCATATATATATATATACATACTGTAACACCCCTCCTTTTTGTACTTTGATAATCAGGCAATATTTTCCTATGTTATGCGTCGATCAGGCTAACATGTGAATTAATGATGTTTTATGCTTTGATTATGTTAATGATGTTAGCTTTGTCAGTTAGTGATATTGTATTGGTGAAGGGGACGGGGTTGTATCACTCGCTTGCGAGTGCCCTACGATTCTGAGATTTCCTCTTCACGGTGTGTCTGATCATATTATATATATATGCACGTTCGACATGCTTTTTGTTGCAGGTTGGCAGGTACATGACATCGACTCCACCTGGTTTCCAGGTCTGAGCATGTCCATTGACCAACGGAAATAAATTGGGAGATAGTAGCTAGGTTTTCCGAACTAGGTCGTCACCCTAGTCGTAGCATGTTGTTGGGTCGTCATTGGGGTCAGTTGTTTTATCTTGGGCAGTTCCCTTTGAGTGTTTATTTAATTTCAAGTTAAAGTTCATTAGATGGCTTGCGTAGTTTGATTAATGACTAAATGTGTTTAGTTGCAAGCTAAAAGTGATTTAATAGCTTTTGGGAATTTTAAATGATGAATGTTTTGTCTTTTGGAGATGTTGGAAAATTAGTGTTTAAGTTAATTAATTTAATTGAATTAATAAAATAATCTAATTTCGAATTAGACTTATTTTATTGATAATTTGAATTAATTGTGAGAATTAATTAAATTATCCCTATGAATTAAAAGTGTGAAAGATTTAATTCTTTGGTTGAATGTAATGTGCTAAAAGGTTTTGAACTCAAATTGGAATTAGAAAAAATTGTTTAAAGTTATTAAAAAAAATTCAAATATTTTCTATGCATGACTTTGGGGTAGAAGAGATATTTTCAGAAAAGGTTGACTTTGGCAAAAAGATATTTGTGTTGAAATTGAAATTGAAATTAAAATTTGAAATTGTGTTCAACTTAAAATTGTTATTGAGTTTGAATTTGGAAGAAAATTTTCATTTGTATTTGAATGTAATGAGAATCTGAATTTGAATGTGAATTTGGGGAGTTGGAGAAAAATGATATATTTTTGTTTTAGGGTTTTCTTTCATTTTTTTCCTCCATGGAATTCTTGGGTTTGAATGTTTTGGTGGAGAAGCTTGGAGGAGGCAAAAATGGTGGAGTTGAAAGGGTGCTTGAAGATCTCCATGAGTAAAGCTTGCTATTTTGGGAGGAAACACAAGGTTCCATCAATTCTTCCTCATCTCTTTTGCTCATTTGGATGATTGAAAACATAGTGATAGATTCAATAGAAAACTCAATGTTCAAACATGTTTTGGAAAACCCATTTGCTTATTTAAAAATAAGTTCTATATCCTTTTGAATTGGATTTGGTTTAGTTTTGCAATTTGGGTTTGAAATCAAGTTTTTGGTATGTATATTGGGGAATACAACCTTTTATTTCAAAATTGGGGGATACCCACATATATATATTGGTTATTTTAGAAATTTTAAACTTCTGGTAAAAATGTTTTAAAAATTTATTATTTTCGGGTCTGGTTAAAACGCAGGTTTTAATTTATTTTATTTTTTAAAAAATATTGTTTTGGGCGGTGAGAGGTCAAACCCCACCCCTCCGTTAATCGAGGCCGGCCGGGCGGTGGAGTGGGCGTGCGCCACGCACATATGGGCTCCAGGTGCTCCCCGCGACACAAGGGGAAGGGGGGGCCAGGCGCGAGCGCCAGTGCTCCGCGCCACGGGCGGGCCTAGCTGGAGCGAAGACCGCCGCCCATGGCGGCGAGGGCCTGCGTGCCCGGGGGCTTCGGCCCTTGTGGTTTTAAAAAAAAAAGCTGCTTCCTTTTTAATTAATTTTGGTTAATTTTAATTAACCTAACTTTTATTTATATATTAATTATAATATATTTTGTAAATCAAATATATAATATTTAAAATTGTATATTATATGAAATATAATATATATTTAATATATATTAAGTTAAAGGATTTTAATATAAGTTTAAAATGTATTATATGTTAATTATGAGGATTTAAAAGTAGGAGATTATTTGGAAAATAAAATATTATTTTATTTGGTATCTTTCATTTGATGGGAATTTAGATTTAAAGAGATAATTTATTTAATTACGAGTAAATTATCATTTTATTTGATATATTTAGATGATGTTAAATGTTTAACTGGTAATTGTAAACCATCATGTGATTACTATGGATGTGGAAATTGATATTTTAGTATATTGTCGTAAAATTCAATGAAGTGATTTTACGCTGTTATTTAAATGGAAATTAAAGGCATATCTTGTTTATTTTTCTAGATGTCTAATTATATAATGCGAATACGGAACTGAAAGAAAAGAACGAACTTATTAATTAACCTAAATGATTTATTAATCAAGGGATTTATTTTAGTATGTGATCATGAAACTTAGAGAGAATGGTTGATTTAAATTTTAAACAGATAGCTGCATTATTAACATGTTTTGATTATGAATATGGTTATGAGATTTAGAGTAAATGATTTTTTTTTTTTATATAATTCAATGTCGTGAAAAGAAATGGGATCAATCAATTGAATAAATGCAAGTCATGATATCTGTGTTTGAATGGATTTAAGAAATCCGAACATTAGCTTACGTGTGTGTTTGAAATGCTTTTAATGTTTATTCTTTCTTGTTCGATGTTGGGAGTATAGAGTCATTGTTTGGAGTCTTCCTAATAGGGGATTTGTATCCTGTTGAGGGTTGTCGTTATGGAAGTCACTTTTGGTGTGTCATGGAAAATGTGCATAAGTATACCTCGTGGATTACCCGGTTTTCACGAACGGGGATTTGTGCCTCCTTGGGTGTAGGAGAGGGTAGTGTGTTTTGGTTTCCTCCAATGTTGGAGTGGGTTTTGTACGTGGTTTTCCTCCAGTGTTGGAGTAAGTTCCGTGTTTTTTTTCCTCCTTGGTTTGGAGAGGTCGTGTTATCTTGTTTCTTCTTGTGGGTGTGTTGTCGTTAGGAGAGTGGCTCTTGGTGGGGGTCCGGCACACAAAGGGGCACCAGGGTAACTCACCTAGAGTTTAATTAAGTGATAATTTAAATGAATTAATGGGGATCTTTCAAACTAATAAGATAATGAATGCCTCTCTCGTGAAGCAAGTGAATGATAAGGCTCGAGATGAGATGGGACGCATAGTCTTGCATGAGGGTCCGACGCCGGTAGAGGCAAGCCAGGGTAACCCAAGATGGGGGTCCGGTAGCCTAGGAAGGTTGAGCTAGGGTAACTCATGGCAATTTATGTATGACACTTTTCCTATGTCGGCAGTTAATCAATTATTGTGTGATGTACATGATTATTGTTCTCGGAGAGCATTGTAACTTCGTGTTAAGTGATGTTGTACTGTTGTGGCTTAATGGCATTGTGGTTATGGATGTTAAGTGGTTTTGTGAGTTTAGTTGTTTCAATTCAGTTTTGGTGTAAGCCTGTGTCTAGAGGTTGGTGGTCTTGTCTAGGAAATCCTTGTTACTATCTCCTAGCACGGAGGGAGTGGGGCCTTTGGGTTCCACGTGGTCGGGTGGCGTGCATTTCTTTTCCGTTGGTTCTTCTTCATGTTCGTGAGTTCGTGATTTCCAGCTGGAGAACTCGTGGGAATCAGTTGCTTCTCATGCCTTGTTCTTTTAGTTCTTATTGTATCTTTTACCCCTCATTTGTTTCGAGGTGGAATTTGTAATTGTAATTATGAGTATTGGATTTACCTCATTCGGAGAATGAGTGATGTAACCATATTGTTTAAATGCTAAATTGGAATCATAAGGTATTATTTATCCTTATTGTAATTTATCTTGATTAGAATGTATGTTGTTTCATTTCGTTAAGTGGTTAATATTTCGGTTTATGTTAATGATTATGTGATGTTGGGATTTTAAGTAATCTTTGTCTCGTGGCCTTAGAGGTTGTTGGCATTATGAATTCACCTTACATGTTATTTGTACTTAAACAAAAAAAAATTTGGTACGTTTAAGTGGTGAATTGCAACTTCCTCTAGGGTTGCGTGGCGGGGCATTACACATACATATATATATATATTTATATGTATTATGTATTTCTGATTTTTTTATGGGAAATAAAACCTATTTAGAAATGAAAAAAATGGATTTTTTAAAAAATCCGCAGGTTTCATGTTTCTAGAAATTTTTTATAATTTTTTTTTTTACCCCACATGGCTGCCCACAGTGGGTGGGATAGTTGTGTTAAACACAACCGCCACCCACAGTGGTGGGTTCGGCTATGGTTAGCACAACCGCGCCCACAACCATGGGTTCGGTTGTGTAAACACAACCGACCCTCTAAACTCGGCGCCGTGCACCCCAACACAAATCCGCGCCCTATTTCGTGCCTTTGACTTTTTTTCACAAAAAGAAAAAAATAAGAAAATATATTTTTAATATTTAATATTATATATATAATATTAAAATATTAATATATATAAATCATTAAAATATATAATTAATATTTTATATTATATGTATATAATATTATAATATTAATATATATATATATATATATAAAATATATAAATTATATATATATATATATATGTATATATATATATAATATGAGGTTATATTATATGTATATATGTATGTATATTATTTTATATATATTTATATAGTTGAGATATATTAAAATATTGATTTAAATGATGGAATGATTTAAATATAATTGTGAAATTTTAAATTAATGTATAATAGTCAAATTAATGGATTGATTTTTTTAAAATAATATATTTTGATGGAACAATATTTTTTTGTTTTTTAAATAATATGTTTATTAAGATGAGTTAATTATTTTTAAAATGATTATGTTGAGAAGAAGAAACAATTATTTATTTTAAAACGATATGATCTAGATCATAGAAGTGAATGTTTATTATTATTTAAAAGCAATTAGGGAATTACATATCTGGTTAAATTTTATCCTGTCTGAAAGAGACATAATTTAATTAGTTTTATTGCGGAAATAAATTATTGAATTTTATTAAAGGAAGTGGATTTAGGGAATCCAAAGTAGATTTAGTTCCTATTAAATTGCTCTTTTAAATGTGATTTTTTCTGTTATCGCTTTGGGGGAAATTGATTAGAAGGGTTGTTAAGTCTTCCAGATGGGGTTTTCATTTAATTATGTGGGTTGTCGTAATATGTTAGTCAACCTTTGGATTGCCTTGGGTAGTGTGTCTAAATGTATCCAGTTAGATACCCAGTTATCACGAACGTGATGTGTTGACTTTATGTTGTGGATAGGGATTTAATATCCTTAGGTCACACTTGTGTACCCTTGGGTTATGGAGTTATTCCACATGTTGTTTTAGAGGAGTGGCTTGCAATGAGGGCCGACACACAAAGTGGTGCCAGGTTAACTCATTGTAAGTTAGTTAATCCAGTGATAATGTAAATAAACTAATTAGAGGAATAGGTAGTATCAAACACTTAATAAGATTAATTTTTCCTTGCTCATGGACGCAAGGGCTTGTATAGACTTGGGATGGGATGAGAAGGCCTGGAATGGAAAGATCGTTATCTTGTCTTTACGCGAGATAACTGATTCTGCATTGGTTTGCATGAGGGGCCGAGAGTCGTTAGAGGTTTCCAGGATATCCTGAGATGGGGGCCGGAACCTAGGAAGACTTGTAACGCCCGTCATGCAAACCCCAAAGGACAAAACAATGCACACACATTTTTTTTTAAATAATACAAAGTAAACACATAATGAACCATTAAACATAATTACATTACACAATAACACCATGTAACACCCCTTCAGTTTGTGCTCCGTTGATTAGACAATGTTTTCCCCATGTTACGCTTTGTTTCTAATAACTCTTGAATTAAGGTGTTTGGTTATTGTTTGATCGCTCTCTATTAAGTGATGAGAATGTTATAGTTTGATGTGATTGTATTTTATTATGTGGTTATCATTATGACATGTTTTGGATTAGCATAGCATGTACTTGAATTAATGATGCCTTGTGTTTTGATTATGTTAATGATGTAAGCTTTGTCAGTTAGTGATACTGTATTGGTGAAGGGGACGGGATCACATCACTCGCATGAGAGCGCCCTGTGATTCTGTGATTTCCTCTTCACGGTGTATTTTATTATTATGTTATATGCATATTCGACACTCATGTGGTTGCAGGATGCAGGTACAGGACATTGACTCCACTTGGTTCTAAAGGTTTGAGCGTGTCCCTTGTCCTACATAATTCGATTGGGAGATAGTAGCTAGGTTTTCCGTTTCAAGTCAACACCCTAGCCTCAGTGTGTCCTTGGGTTGTAGTCGGGTTGGTGGTTTTGTTGCCCTTGTCACCGTGGTCCTTATTTAAATTCAAGTTTTAATGGCTTGCATTGTTAAACTGGTGATTTAATGCATTTGGTTGTAATGTTAGGAATGTTATTTACTTTATTAATTAATTTAATTTAATTAATAAAATAATCTAATCTTGGATTAGATTTATTTTATTGATTAATTAAATTAATTATGTGGAATTGATTAAGTTATTCCTTGAATTAAAAGTGTTGAAAGATTTAATTCTTTTGTTGAAAAGAAAATGTTAAAATATATTGAATTCAATTAGGAATGGGAAATTGTTTTAAGTTATTAAAAATTCAAATGTTTTCATATGCAATGACTTTGGGGTAGAAAAAGATATTTTAGAAATAGTTGACTATTTTGGTAAAAGATATTTGTTTTTGAAATTGAAATTGAAATTTAAGTTGAATTTCAATTTGTGAATAATTTGGGGAAGTTTGAATTTCTTTTTTTATTTGAATTTGAGTTTGCAATTGAATTAGAATCTGAATTTGAATTTGGTTTTGGATTTGGAAATTTGGGGGAATATATTTTCATTTTGGGTTTTTCTTTCAATTCTTCTTATGGAAGATTGGGGGTTGCAAAAAGAGGGCTTTTGGGTTTTGGATTGAATCTGGGTTGAGAAATGAAGATCTTGGGAGAAGATTGGAAAATAATGGAAACAACAAAGGATCCCACACCAATTTGTTCTTCAAGCTTTTGAATCAGGTTTTATTCTTGTTTTGTGTTTGAAGTTTTGAAAATTTTGTTTAATCTAAATGGAAGGATAGAAAACATTCTGAAACCCTTTTTGGATCATGGAAAATAGAACAAGAAATAAATCAAACAACAGAGATTTCAACAATGAAAATGAAATACAAGAAGAACACAAGATCTTGCAAAACCTCTCTTTGAAATTGAAAAATTTGAGAAATATGTGCTCATGAATCCGTGATTAAACATTTTCTTGGTTCTTTATATTATGTGGAATGAAGTTTCTCAATTTGATCTGGTTTTGGAATCAATTTACATATATATATATATTTTATATATGTGTTTTTTTAAATTTCTGGTAAGTTGGCGTTTTGAAAAAATGCAGAACAGGGTTGCGTTCGTGTTTTTTGCATTTTGTTTAAATTAATTTTTAAAAAAAATAAGAGGGTTTGAAAAGGGGAGAGGGGCGGTAGCCATGGCTACCCCCGCCGACCCCTGTGGGAGGTCGCTGCTAGGGCAGCCCCCCCAGTATGTGGGGGAGGCACCGCCACCAGCAGTGCCGCCTCCCATAGGGGAGGCCGGGCGTAGCCACAACCGCGTCCCCTCCTCCGTGGGAGCCGCGGCCACGGCTAGGGCACAGCGTGGCCCTTGTTTTTATTTTTTTTATTTCATTTTATTTTTTTATTTGTATTATTTATATTATATTAATATAATATGTATATTATAATATATATAATATTTATATTATATATATAATATATAAATATATAATATGATATTTTGTTAATGTTATTATATATTTTGAATAATATGGGTTTATTTAAAAAGATGGTTTTGGAAATTTATCAAATGATTTAATGGATATGTTATAAAGATATAAATATATTTAAGAAATAAATATATATATATATATATATATATATATTCAACATATATATTTATAATTAAATATGCAATTTTCAATATGATTATTTTATTACATTGATGTGGAAATGGGTGTTAGAATGAAATGATTATTTAAAAGATTGCTTTGGTCGTCATGATTAAATGGAGAAAATGAAATACCAATGGAATTTGATGGTCTTCGATTATGCACAATTATTGTTAATTTATTAATTGATTATTTGCGCTATACCATTGTTTTACTTGGATTTAAAATATCCTAACGATAGGTTGTTGAATGATGTTTAATTTCTTAAATTGAAAAGAATAGATAAGGTTCATGAAAGTATATGGTTTAGAACTTATAAGTATCATTAATGGATTAAGTAGATGATGCATATGTACTTGGGTTCCCGTGTTAAGAGAAAAGATTATTTGTCAAAAGTTTGATTTATTTATAATTTAATTTTGATTATTACGGATAATTGAGACAAATGAAATTAAATAGACAGATTTAAAATATAGGTTATCTTAAGATGATTTTGTTACGAAATAGAAGCTAAAGTGGATCCTATATTCCAATGAATTATTTAGAACGTTGAATTTTAATAGTCAAAGGATATATTTTAAAAAGGGAGATTTTAGATAATCAAGTACTTTTACTTCAAAGGTTGATTTTATTAAAATATGTGATTAGGAAACGAAACATAATTATTGGTTTATACTCCTTAAGTTGTCAACGTACCTTGAGTTACAATTGAGCTTGTGCGAATAATGTTATGTAGTACCCCTCCATGTCGGTTGTTCTGAACTTGTGTGTGCTTCATTGATTACTGTGTTATTTGATTGTGTGGAAAATATCATATGTTTGTAGTCATGTTTAAATAATTAATTAAATCATAAGTGATTTGCAAAGTTATTTAAAATATAATTAGAAATTAAAAATAATAATCAATTAAATCAAATCAAATGATTTAGAGCAAATGATTAAATTAAACTAATTCGTTAAAAAGTAAAAGTGATATTATTAGATAAATTGATTTAAATTGTTGTGTTAAATTGAAGTTAATAATAATTATGAATAAATAATCTTGAAAAGATAATTATTATAATAAGAAGTCTAATGGATACTTATTTAGAATCTTGCAAATGGTTGATTGTAATTATTTTAATGTGCATATGTTTATTTAAATTATTATGGAAATGATAAATAAATAAACAAATAAAAAGCTCAATCTTTTGTGGATTTGAATGTAATTAAATTTCTTTTTTTTGGAGAAGTGACTTTTGGTATTCGCTGGAAGAGGAAATGGAAGAGACTTTTGGTGTGAAATTTTATTTAGAGGATTTTTGGGTTGGTAGGAGGGGGCATTCTCTTTCCAATAGATTTTGGGAGAAATTTGGCAGTCGATTTTCTATTATAGTATTGCATTCTTTTATTATTATGTGAATTCATTGAGGAATAAGATTGGAGTTGAGGGGAAGATCTTGGAGCTGCTGCGGGAAACATTCGTTGGCGGAGGATTGGATCGGCAAAAGGGATAGAGCTTCTACAGATCTTCTTCAAACACAGGACGCCAGGTTCCTTTCTTATTTATTTGCTGTAGCATTAAATAAAATAGCAATTGATTGGATTTGTTTCGCTGTGCATGAAATTTTCATCTGAGGATCGGGATTGCTGTTTGTTAAAATGGAATTTGGTTGGGTTCTGGACTGTCAATTATTAGATTGAAATTTTTGGGAGCTTGGGACTATTGTTTATTTAAATGAAATTATTTGTTGGGTTTTTACTGTTGATTATTAAAATGAAACTATGTTTAGAATTCTGGAAATAACCAGTACTGTAACTTGGTTGGGAAAATATAATAACTCAACTTAAGAATAATCTCTCACTAGGAATTTGGGGTTGTGTAAATCCTCACTTGTAGATAAATTTTACAAAATTTATTCTGTATATAAATGTATGTTGAAACAGTAACTTGTGCTATTTCTCTGTATTCAAATTATTTTTGTATACAATATATATATAGATGTATATATATATACACATATCAGATATATATATATGTATATCTATGTATACACACATATATATATATATATAATTGTAGATATAGAATAAAAAAAAATATATAAAAATAAAAATAAAATTTAAAGTTCAAATTTCGTTGTTTTAAATTGTTTATTTAAAAATTGCTGACGGGTGATGGTTCGGCCCCGGCTGTACCCACCACCCGGCCAGCCGTAGTGTTGAAGCGACAGCCTACGGGCTACCATGGCAGTCCTACGGACTGTTGTGACAGTCCGCACACTGTTCGCGGCCGGGCGTTCATCCGTACGCTGTATGGGGATTAATCTCCATTTAAAATCGTTGTTGACTTAAATCAAAAAATTCTTATAATTTTTAAAGGCGCGTATATATAATGTTATATAAATATATATATATATTTATATATGTGTATTAATTTATTTAATTAGATTTTATTAATTTAACTGGTAATTTTATCAATTAATTATGTCTGTAATTAGTTTGGTCATTTTTCTAGTATGATCATAATAAAATT
This sequence comes from Sequoia sempervirens, assembly GCA_007258455.2. NCBI lineage: Eukaryota > Viridiplantae > Streptophyta > Pinopsida > Cupressales > Cupressaceae > Sequoia > Sequoia sempervirens. The sequence goes on from VDFB02018399.1 coordinate 19,009, forward strand.
CTTTTTATAGTAGAAATGTAAAATTAGAAAGGAATTTCTGTAATTTGTTAAATTGTGAAATTTTGATAGGATAATATAATAGAAGGGCAATTTGTGAATATGCATATATATATATCAGCATTGATTGTTTAATTATTAATTTTAAATGTGTATAGGGTGGAAATAGAATTTAGCATAGAATCGAATAAGTTATCTTTTTACGAAATTAAGTCTTGTAGAAATTAGATCTATTCTCTTTTTACATTCCCTCCTCAAAAAGAATTAAAATATATAATTATGTAGTGGTTTTAAAGGGTATTTATGTGTGTAAATTTATTTAGATAGATTTAAGATTTTAAGGTGGTAAGTTCTAATATGTAGTTTAAGTATTTAGAGTATTGTTATTATTGTCATTTTAAAGTATAGACAATTGGTCTTAAATGGTTTTCACAATTAATTTAAATATTGGAAGTGAATGTTAAGTTAGTATGGTGAAAGAGGAAATTTAAATGTATGGGTATGATTAGTGATTGATTAGGGTATTCTTGAATTGGATAGTTTATTGGTGAATGGGATTTTAATCTTTTGAAAATTGACTTCCTTTATATTCATTTAATGGTTAATTTGTAAGTTCTCTTTATGGATAAATCTTTTAGAATACTTGTGATGGTTATCATGAATTGTTTTAGTTAATTGAGTAATTCAGATGGGTAAGTTGTAAAGTTATTTAGTTCTGGTCGTTATTTGATTGGTTAATAAATATTGTTCACGATTGAATTTTTGGTTGTTGTTTATTTAAGTGTTTTTGTGGAGTTGTGAGTGGTTGAGTATTCAAGGTGTTCTTAAATTTGGTGCCTTGGATGCCTGGTTGAATGCTTTTTTTGAAGGATTGTTTTTGGATGGTTCCATGTTGGTGTGAATGCTTTTGGAGGTTAGTTTTGATTCAAGGAATCCTTTGTCATTTAATTTGTGTTGCAATGTAATTGGGAACTTGTATTTTGTTGATGAGTTGTGGGTAGTTGATCTTCTTGGATTTCTGATTTATTTTGTAGCAAAGTTGTTTATGTAGTCTGGATGGGGTTGTTGATCTTATTTTAATGTATTCACTCATTATATTTGAATTGAAAATAGTTCTGGTGGCCTTGCAATTATTTTTGTCATTACTATGTTGTTGATTTTATGAAGGTGATTTGTGTACCATTATAAGGGGGTTCTTGTGAGGAGAAAATTGAGGTCTCCCGTGGAATGCCTAGTTGGTGGCTTTTGGTTTCATTAAGTGATTTCGTTGAATTAAAGGTTGATTTTCTTGTGCATTTTCCTATTTGAGGTAACACCATTGTTGATTTGCGGATGGGTCTTGATGAACCCTTCCCTTTTTATGGCTTTTCTGATTTACTCGCGGGTGATCCCATAATAGTGGTTTACAATTTTTGGCCAAACTGGACACTGAAATTATTATTTTTAACTAAATCTTCACATTCATGTACCTATAGTGGCTAAACTGTGAGGAATTTGAAGATGGTGAAAACTAGAGTCTCATCAAATTTTGTCTGTAGATTGTAAAAATATTTTTTTCAAAATTTTTGGAATCAAATTGCACTTCTTTTTCCATCTCCCACGAAAATTAATTTTTTTCAGAAAATAACATTTTTAAAAAGTGACGCACACTGTATAACGCATAACTTTTTTTCCATGAAGGATAAAATTCTAATTCTTTCAAATTGAGATTTGTAACTCTGATATCTAGTGCTTCCACTTGGTTAGATAGTTTTTATTGAATATTTTTTCTTTAATCAAGTTTCAAAGTCAAACAAATTACAATTCCAGACCGTGTGACCGTATAGCATAACTTTTTGTATATGTCAAAATTTTTATTTTATTTTTTTGTTAGATCAAGGACTTCAATATCTGGTGCACTCATATTTTTCATTTTTTTTTTTTTTTTAATAATCTTCTATTTTTCCACATGTGAAGAACAAAAAATTAATTTTGATGAAAAACCTATGTTTAATAAAACTTAAAAACAAATACATAACAAAACCAAAACATATTAAAATTATATTCATTGGATAGCTTGTTCTGAGGAATACCTTAATCATTTGAAATAAATTTTAAATGAATTCATTTGATCACCCAAAAGCTAAATCAAAAGTGATTTTTATCAGCATTTTGATAGGTGTAAAGGAGACCCATTTATAGGTATGGTTTAAAACTAGTGAGGTTCTATCCAAGGGGTTTTATCTAAGGTGATTTGATCAAACCCTCTTCAATTGGAATCCTTAAAATGGAACTTTTTAAGGCTTAAATCATTATATTTTCTAAAAATATGTGATTTCATCTAAAATTCGTTCCTCTCAGGAATTGTAAACCACTATTATGACAACACCCTCGCATATTTGATGAAATTTTATCCTTGTGTTGAAATTATTGGAGAAATACTCATGTTGCTTCACTTTACCCTTGTTTGTGGGTTTTCATTCTTTTGGCTTCTAGAGGCTTGAGATGATTGACATTTGATGTTCTCTCTCTTTATGTGCCCTTGATGTGGCAAGTGTTTTGGTTTCATGAGTTTAAAAGGGTTGTACGAAAATTGTTGAGACTTTGATTATGTAATATAGCGAGATGGGTAATGCCTCGTATGCTTCTTAGTTATGATCTAATGTTCTTGTTATGTTGTAAAACCCTTGGTTTCTTGGTTTTAGTTTGATGTTGTTGGGTCTCTATGGAGAGTGGCTCCTCATGGGGGCCGGCACCCCGTTTAAGGGGAAGGGCACAGGATAACCCACGAGTGAGTTGGTAATCAAGTGAAAACCTAATAATTAACTTAGGATGGTTGGGTAGTAATATCATTATAAGATTTAAAAATGGATGCCTCGTCTTCATTAGTGCTTCCGCAGACTAATGGAAGGCTGAGAAGGCCGTGGTTGGCAAGGTTGTGGCCTCATCTTCATGAGAGGTTTACGGCTCTGCATGAGTCACCCTATGGACTGACGCCTCCAGTTGGGAGGAAGGGCACATGATAGCCATAGATGGGGGTCGGTGCCTCCAGTTGGGAGGAAGAGCATAGGATAACCCATGTAGGACTATGCGATGACACTCTCCCCTAGTTGCCCAGGTATTTTTTTTACTTTATTGTGTTCCTCTGGAAGTAGGTTATGGGAGTTGGTTTAGATTGTTGTTTGAATTGATTTAAATTGATTATTGTTTTAATACATCTTTAGTATACTTTGTGGTCTTGTTGATCTCATTTATATTTGATTTACGGTCTCGTGTTTTTATGGTACTGTGATGTAATGTTATTGTATTGTTTAATTAAAATTTGGAATTGTATCATGTTTATTAATTCAGTTTGATTTGGAAGTATTTCATGATCATCCTTTGGTTACTTGTTTACTGATCATTACTTTGATTTATGTAATAAGATTTATGATTTTAAGTTGTTTTGTTGACTCTTGGATGTTGTTGATTATGTCATTGTAATCCTTGAGTTTTATGATACGTTTGTATGGTGTTAAGTCTTGTGGTTCCCTGCTTGGATGTTCTTGGTTGAGGTCTTTTTCTTGTTAGCTCCTAGCACGGGGGGTGGGTCTTTGGACTCACATGGTCGGGTGGAACGTGCTAAGCACCCCATTGGGTCCCCAGTCGAGGATCGAGAGGTGCAGATTGGTGCGGTTGCAGCGACTCCAGAGTTGTATTTGTCTTGGAGCCAGTTATGATACTTTGTATTCATCTTTTCGTTTGTATCATATTATCTTATGTATGGTTTCCGTTCATGGTTGGAAACACTTTTGTATCATTGTATCTCTAGAACATTGTACTGTAATGTAATGTTAAACTCGGTGTGATTATTGGCCATGGCAGTTGTTATTCATTGTGTTGAGTTAATTATGTATATGTTGTACTTACTTAGATGGATTCTTATCAATGATTATCATGTATGTGTTATATTTGTTAATGTTTAATTTGTTATGGATTATATCTTTGGATTTTATTCTTTATTGTTGTTGTGTGGATCCAAGTCTCGTAATGACTCCTCGTGTACCCCAAGGGATGTAGGTGTTAGTGAATTTGCTTAAATGAAATTCATGTCATGATTTAATGTGTATTACTTGTTTATTATGTTATCTTTCAAAAAAAAATTGTGTAGTAATTATTGTTCAATTGTCCTTTGGGGTTCACATGGCAAGGCGTTACATGTTAGCTATTTACTTAATTTCTTGTGTGATGTAATTGATTGACTTATTATTTAATCTGATTATTTTGTTAAACAAATGGTTTCATTTGTAGTGTATGATCGTGAAACTAGAGAAATGATTGATTAGTATAGTCAAATGACTTTATTTACTAAAATGATTTGATTAGGAAATCTAATTGTGAATTTAGAGTAATTGAGTGGTTGATATATATATATTTCAATGTCATGAAAGGAAATGAGTTGATTGAATATTATTATATATATATATTTTAAATAATGGGGTTTATTTTAGATGATGTTATGGAATTTAAATGAAAGTTTAAGAAATAAAATGAAATAAATATTCATTTAATAGATGATTGTGTTTTAGTATAATCATGTTAAGTTGGTGATTTTATTTTTAAATAAAGGCAAAAATTGAATTTGAATAATGGATTTATTTATAAGATCGATTTTTCTTAATCATCGAGTATGATATGGCAAATCGAATTTAAATATTGAGTTTTAAATTTCTTCACGTGATTGATTGACCTTTAATTATGTGCAAATAATGGTGTTTATTTAAATTGACTTCATGCAATGTGTCATCGCGTGGCTTGGATTTAAGAAATCCTAATATTAGCCTGTTTAATCGCTTAGAATGTTTTCTAGTGCTGTTTTTGTTTATTCTCAGTATGGGTAATATTGTTTGATTGTGAGTGTACCTTGGATGCTCTGGGTTTTGTACCCTAAGGCTAGGGACTCTTTGATTGCGTTGTTAATTTCGTATTGGTCTTGATTGATCATGTAAGTCTTCCAGTAGTGTTTCCTTGAGATGATGTTGTGTACCATGTGCTTGGTTATTGTTTATCTTGGATAGTACATGAGTGATGTTTTAGTGGAACCTGGTACTTCGTACGGGTTGTGTGACCTTGTGATTAAAGGTCGAGTTGTGTATTAGTTCGGTATGTGGGTTATCATTATGTTAGTCAACCTTGTGTTAGCCTTGGGTAGTGCACGCTTTGGTTTCAGTTTCGGGCATTTGTAGTGATGTGTTACCTTTTGAGGTGTTTGAAATTATTTGTGATAAATGTTAGTGCATTGTCTACCCTTGGCATGTGGTTGAGTTGTGTGCTATCGATAGGGGAGTGGCTTTCAAACAAGTGCCAGGCCCAAAGTGGTTCCAGGATAACTCGTGTGAGAGTCAGTTAATTAAGTGAAAATTAAAGTAACTTACTAGGGAGAGAGTAGCTTTGAACATTAATAAGATAATTTAGCCTCGCTCATTGGCTCAAGGGCTTGTACGAGACTTGAGATGAGTCGGGAAGGCCTGGAATGGTAAGATCGTTATCTTGTCTTCTCGAAAGATAACCAATTCCACTCTGGTGTGGATATGGCGCTAGGTTCGTGAGAGGTTACCAGGATATCCCTAGAGGGGGGCCGGGACCTAGGAAGAATACCATTGGATAACCAATGCAGCCTTTATGATGACACTCCTCCTATGATAGCAGTTAGTATAGTGTTGTACCGTTGGTTTTTATTGTACAGTGATTGTACTCAATTTTGGACTCTGGAAGCATTGTAACCATTGTGTTAAGTGATGTGGTCTATGTTCTTGTTTGTAGTTCAGTTTTTGTGTTAGCCTGTGTTTAGTGGTAGATTGTCTTGTCTAAGAAACCCTTGTTACTATCTCCTAGCACGGAGGGAGTGGGGCCTTTGGGTTCCATGTGGTCAGGTGGCATGCATCTTATCTGTTGGTTCTTCTTCTTGTTCGTGTGGTCGTGATTTCCAGTTGGAGAGCTCATGGGAATTAGTTTCTTCTCATGCCTTGTTCTCTTGTTCTTATTGTATTTTTTTACCCCTCATTTGTTATCGAGGTGGAGTTTGTAATATGTAATCATGATTATTGGATTTACCTCATTCGGGGAATGAGTGTTGTAATCTTATTGTTTAAATTTTGTTAATTGGAATCTTGAGGTATTTATTATTCTTGTAATTTATCTTGTATGGGATGTATGTAATCTTAATTCTGTAAGTGATTAATGTTTTGGTTTCAATTGATGTTAATTATTGTTTGGGTTTTAAAGTAATCTTTGTCTCGTGGCCTTAGAGCTTGTTGGCAATGTGTATTCATCTTACATGTTATTTGTACTTAAACAAAAAAAAATTGGTACGTTTAAGTAGTGAATTGCAACTTCCTCTAGGGTTGCGTGGCGGGGCATTACACACCATAACATCAAGTCCTTTGGGACACGCGAGGTCACATCGCATAAACAACTCATAACGAAAGATTACCAAAAAGTGAAATAACATAATAAATCTTACATCCACCATAAACATTACAATATCCATTTACAAAGGTAACATCCATGTAACCCTAAGTATAAGTATAAATACATCACATGATACAACCATAATAAATTATCCCATAAATTATGAAGGGTTACAAAGGTGCATAAATAATACATCATCATTTAATACATTACAAGTTCTCAATAAATGAATACAATGAAACCTCCCATACATGTGGGATAAATACATAGTACAAATAATGTCTGAAATACAAGGTGAATCACCGGTACAAACTCCATCTGAAGAATACTGTGAAGAATGAACGTTGATGGGGAACCCAACAGGTGCGAAGCACGTTCCACCCGACCATGTGGGTTTTAGGAAAAACTCACCCCTCGTGCTTAGAGGTGACAAGGAAGTAATCACGACCATGAAAGCCATAAGACAACTCTAATAAAGAATAACATAGTAAAATAATTCCAAAAGCAATATCAAAGAATACATAGATCATAAATGACAAGAACAAAGATTCAATCACAATAACTTAAACCATAAAACACATCATAAATAAACCAAGGAAATAACCATTAACCACATGTCAAGTAAACTAAAGAGGCAACAATTATAACACACTTCCAGAGGAAACCAAGAAAACAAGCATAAGGGAAACAAGTGGAGAGTGTCATTGCATAACCTACATGGGTTATCTTGGCCCTTCCTCCAAATTGAGGCGCCGGCCCCCATCTATGGTTATCCTGGTCCTTCCTCCTACTTGAGGTGTTGGTCCCATAGGGTGACTCATGTGGAGCCGTTAACCTCTCCTGAGGACGAGGTTACGACTTTTCCAACCACGGCCTTCTCAGTCTACCATTAGTCTGCGATAGCCCTAATGACTAGACCAGGTATCCAATATTATCTTATTGTTTTATTACTACCCATCCCCCTAAGTTCTATTATTAGGTTTTCACTTGTTAATCTACTCTTACGTGGGTTATCCCGAGCCCTTCCCCCTATTTGAGGCGCCGGCCCCCACAAAGAGCCACTTTCCCTGAGACCCGAAAACATAACAAAATCAAAGCTAGGGTTGTACCATAAAGATCAAAGCATAAATCTCAACCAAAGACATGTGAGGCATTACCCATCTCGCTAAAAACACACAAAAGTGTCTCAACAAAACTTTGTACAACCCTTTCTGAATAAAGATACCAATATCTTGCTACATCAAAAGCACATAACACGAGGATAAACATCCAACAATAAAATTTAGCTGAGCTGGAAGTCTAAGGTTCGCAACATCAATATATGGTTTCATAACTCAACTGGGTTCCCACATCGAAAAGCCAAAATAACAAAATCACAAGGTATTATAACTCAAGAAACCATTTTAATTTTCACACATTGTTTCCACAACTCCAAAATAAACAACTGGTTTAATTGCATTAATAATCTCCATTTTCCTCAATACAATTTGAGATAATATTTCAATAATAGTTTTGACCTAAATATTTAATTTTGCTTCTTTATAATTAACCAACAAAACTAAATTTCATAATTTCACAGTTAAACTAGAATCAATAGATCATAACATTTATTTATTTATTATTATTATTTTTTTAATATATATCTATATATATATATACAATTAATTGCATATATAAATATATATATATACACATGAAATATACGTATATTTACTCTTCCATTTTATTCAAATTTACAAATAATCTAAACTGGCTGTTGAGTACCCAAATTGTACCCATGCTAGTACTTTATAAAAATAATAATATATATATAAATATTTTTTAACATAACCAAAGCAAAGTCGAAATGCACATAAAAGGACCGGCCGTAGCCAGTCGCACAGACTGCACACAACATTCCTTGTGACTGCTGCGCGCGACAGTCCTTAGGACTATTGCGCACAACAGTCCATAAACCACTGTGGCAGTATCGTTTGCCACATGGGTGGTGGGTACGGCCCAAAACATCCCCCACCATAGCCTTAAAAAAAATTATTTATTATATTTAAAAAAAAAAACATAGGGATGCCATAAAATGAATGCCGACGTAGGTTCGGCCCAACATTAAATTTTGAAAACAAAGTTTCATATAAAAGTATAAAACATAAATGTATATATATATATATATATATATGCATATATACTTCTATAAGAATGTGTATATATATATACATATATTTTTATATATATGTTTGTCAAGAATAACTTCTGTAAGAGACTGATAATCATAATCAACTGTATATATATAATATATATATATCCCAAAGATTTATATATATATATATATATATATATATATATATATATATATATATATATATATATATATATATATATATATGAATATATATTCAAAAGGCTCATTTGTTTAGGAGGAAACAATTTAAAAAAAAATCAAATCATAGAAATATTGGACATTTTTAGAATCCAAGAAATTTTTCTTTCATTTGTTTACTACCCAAAAGAATTTCAAAACCCCATAAGAATTCTTTTCTTTCACAGAAAACATATTTATTCATTTTTATTTTTCTTTTGAATCAGAAAACTAAAGAATAAGAAAATGGAACCTGGAGTCCTGTGCCTGTTGAAAATTTGATGAAGCTTTGCTTGATCCAAATAGCCTTTTCGAAGAGCTCTCGTTCCTTCCTTTAGAACTTCTCCTCTAGCTTCCTTGATAAATTCTCTAATCTAAAATTTTCTTCAGAAGAACCTCTCTTCCAGAACAATGAAAAACTAAATAAATTTCTATAGAACAAGAACAAGAGAGAATTCAATTCCCAAAACTCAATATTTTTTTGTGTAACTTCTGTCAATTTTCCCGTGAATGAAAAATCTCACAATTTTGCTATTAAATAAAATATATCTTCTTCTTTTTTAAAAACTCCAAAAAATAAAATTAAAAGAAATTTTCTAATTTCATTCCTAGCTTTACAGCCAAAACTCAACATTCATTGGTCCTTTTCATCTTTTCTTTCTTTTATTATTTTTTTCTGATTTAACAACATTTTTTGTTTTAATTTTGATTTTGTAGTTTTACTTGCAATTCACACAATTTAATATCTTTAATTAATTTATTTCATAATTATCCTCAATATGCTTATTTAATTAAATTATCAAAATACTAATTTTAAATAATTTAATTTACACTTTTAATATAAGAATTTTGTATTTTAATACAAATTATTCCAACACTATTATCAACATTTATTAACATCATTTAATTATTTAAATTACATCATACTAAACACCAATGTAAAATAAATACCAAAAGTACACTCACACACACCACTATAATAAAATGCAAAAAATGACAAAGGTCAAAGATGCACAATACCACTAAACAAAAGACAGGTAGACAAAACATGGGACGGGGTGACTTCCTTGTCATCTCTGTTTCAACTTCATGCCCATTGGGTTAAATTGATGCTTGCCCTATCCTGTCGAAGCAGGTGGAATCGAGACTCTGTACCTACAATTCCTGCATACAAACAAGGTTGTGTACAACATGTATATATATATATATAATCAAAACATCACATCGTGAGAAGGAATTGCAGCGTAGCAGGGCACTCGTAAACGAGTGGTGCTACACTGTCCTCTCACCAAAGCTACACTAACAATTACAACATTAGATATAAAGTAACATTGCTAAACTAACTGATCACATCATAAAATAATTACTAAACCACTGCATCACAATGTATTACTGAAATCAAATTAAACATCACCAAACTAAATGTAATCATAATGTCATATCATAATATCCATGTCCTCAAATGAAGTAGAATAATCACCAAGTAGTCTAACTATCCAATCCACCAATCCAAACAATAACAATAACTATCAAAGTCTCAAAGTATCAAGCGAAAAACATAGAAAGATAAGAAGTCCCAACAATAACATGAAGGGTATTACAAGACTTACCAGGATAACCCATGCAACATTGTGATGAAACTTCTCCTAAGTCAACAGTATGTTTGTATTAGTGATGCAATTGATTATTTAACTCTGGAAGCATTGTAACCATTGTGTTAAGTGATGTATTTGTATTTGATTCAGTTCAGTTATGTTTTAGCTTGTGTCTAGAGGTAGATGGTCTTGTCTAGGAATCCATGTTACTATCTCCTAGCACGGGGGGTGGGCCTTCGGGTATCACTTGGTTGGGTGGAATGTGCACCTTACTCCGTTGGGTTTTCTTCTTGTTCGTGTGGACGAGATTTCTAGTTGGAGAGCTCGTGGGATCTAGTTACTTTTCAGGTTTCATTCATTTCAGCTGAATCTTGTAATTTATTACCCCTCATTTGTTATCGAGGTGGAAGATGTAATATGTAACCATACTTTTTGGATTTACCTCATTCGGGGAAGGAGAGTTGTAATCTTATTGTTACATTATTGTTATTTGAAATCATGTGGTATCTCTTATTCTTTGATGTAATTTATCATGTATGGAATGTATGTGTTCTTAATTTCTTAAGTAATTAAATGTTATGGTTTCAATTCATATTTTTGTTGTTGTTTGGGTTTTAAAGTAATCTCAGTCTCATAACCTTAGAGGTTGTTGGCAATGGGTAGTGAACTTGCATGTTAATTGTACTTAAACAAATTTTTTTTTGTGTTTGAGTAGTTAATTGCAACTCCCTCTAGGGTTGCATGGCGGGGCGTTACATATATATATATACATATAAATATATACATTTAAATCCAATTGTAATTTAACATAATTAACAACATATATTAAAATACATATATAATAATTTTATAATATATTATATATAATATTTATATATTATACATAATACATATATTATATATAATATTTATATATTATACATAATACATATATTATATATAAATATATATATTAACAAAAGTAAACTTCAAATAAATAAAACCTGTATACATTGGCACACATAGGGATGCAACCCTAGTTGCGTCACTCCCCATGCAGGGAGGTTGTGCCTCCTGTGGGCAATGCTTCCCCCACACATATGTGGGGAGCGCTACTCATAGCAACACACCCCTGGGTGTGGGTGCGGCTGGGGTTTCATCCTCGGCCAAATAAAACTACAATTTTTTTTTTACATTTCACAGCAATAAATTCGCCGTACGACGATTTCACAATTTTATTCAAAATAAAAATTTCCTATAGAAAATTACAATGCCTTAAATAAAATGAAATATTTATATATAATATATATGTATACGTACATATATATTTTGATATATATGTACATATATATTTTGATATATATGTACATATATATTTTGATATATATGTACATATATATTTTGATATATATGTACATATATATTTTGATATATGTATATATATATTTTATATATAAATTTATCCAAGCATATGTTCAAGATGGGCAATTAATTTTCACAGAAGAAGTTTTCTACAGGAAAGATCAGAGATTTTCATTTTTCCAAAAAATTAAAAGAAATTGGGGAAACCAAAACAAAATGATGATTTTCTACAGAGATTTATAATTTCCTTTAGTATCAATCTATTTCAAATGATCAATTTACACAAATGATCTAAATTGTTTTCTACATAGGTTCAATTTTCATGACAATCTTTTAAAAACAAAAGCTTCTACAGTAATGAAAACCTCTTCTAATCTTTTCCAATTTACATTACAATAATTAAATAACTCTTTCAAATCAAAATTCACAAAAACAATTAAGGAACCTATTCCAGAAGAATTGTTGCCTTGAGGATTGATGTCGAGCTTCTCTATAATCTTCAATTTTCCAAGATTGCCAAAGCTTCCTCCAGAAGAATTGCCACTTCCTAGAGAACAGACACAATTCATAGCCATTAATATAACAAACTAGATTCCTAGAATTATCAGAAAGCTTCTAAGATCTACAATTTCTTCAAACCACAAAACAATTCTTCCATTTCCCAAAAACCCCTGTCTTTTTTTTTCCCGTGAAAACAATTTCCTCTTTTCTCACCCATTTCAATCCATCTCTCCATAAATCAATTTTAAGACAATAAGAAAAAAAATCCTTCTAACTTCCAGTTCACACAACAAATATCTCTTCTTTAACAAACCAAGATATTTCTAAGATCTTTTCCCAAATATGCATTTATAATTAAAAACAATTTATTTAATCCAATTTACAATTAAATAACTTATTTATTTTAATTCCCAATTAATTTAATAATTAAAATTACTTTATAATATAACTTAAATTAAATTAATTAATTTATAATAAAATCTCCATATTAATTAAATACTTAATCACAACATATAATTTAATCCTTACAATTTAAACTTTCATGATAAATAAAATACCAAGACCAACATGGATAAGGAACATGACCAACATACAGACTGATGACACACTGTGCTAGGGTAAAGGTTTGACAAGGTTAACGAGTTACTATCTCCCAATCAACATTACTATTGAGTAGTGGACACACTCAAGCCTGTGAAACTAGGTGAAGCCATTGTCTTGTACCTGTAAACCTACAACAAAAGAAAAAGTCGTACATGTATACAGATAATAATTCATACACACCGTGAAGAGAGAATCATGGAAATCACAGGGCACTTGCAAACGAGTGATGCAATACTGTTCTCTTCACCAATACAATGTCACATCAACTGACGAGATAATATATCAATTAAACTACAATAAGCATATATAGCAATGCCATCACAACTAAGCATATTAAACATAATCACCATGCATATAATGTATCATCACATCCATATAGTCTATAATTGCTCTACTATCAGCGATAGAACAACCATAACATAAAATAAGGCCTAACAAAGTATCTGAGCTATCAAAGAAAATATAGCAAATCAGAGGGGTGTCACAGGAGTTGAGTGAAAATGCAAAATTCTTTGCAAAATATGGTTTAATCAAAAGGTTCAACAATCTTTGGCCCAGTCTTTCAGATCTCCATGACTGGATTTTAAAATCTTGGCTTCCTCTTATGGAAGGAAATTCTAAGCGCAAGAGGTTTCTTCAATGTGGTTTTTGATAGTAAGAGATAAAAATTCCATTCTCAACTATGTTTGGGTATGGAATGAAAGTTTGTTGCAGTTGAAATATTGGCATCCAATTTTGATCCATCTACTGAATCTTATTCAATGTTGCCGATCTAGGTTCGCCTCCCAAATCTCTCCCTTCACTACTGGTTTGAATCATGTTTTGCAGCAATTGGAAACACTTTGGGATTTTTTTATTCATAGACGACAATTCCAAAAATTTCATTCACACAACTTATGCCAGGATTTTGGTGGAATTAGATGTTTCCAAGGATCTTTTGGCTGAAATAATCTTATAGGCTAATGGAAAAAGTTGGAAACAACCATTAGATTATGAAGGTCTAATTTTTATATGTAGGAGATGCTATCAAACTAGGTATATTGTAGCTGAATGCCCATCAGTCAAATCTTAGGTAAATCGGGAGGCTTCATGGTGGAAGGATTCTTCCCCCAAACATTATTCTGTGGTGAACTCTCCCAAGCAGAATATTCCTCCTTCAAATTTGGATCCTAAGAAGCAGGATGCCTCTCCAAAGATCAACACTAGCAAGTTGGATGAAGGGAAAGCTGACACATTTCCTTCTGAATCAAAGAAGGAATAAATTTTGTCTCATTTGAGTGATTCTTGTTTAGATCATGCTGCAGGTAGTGATGTAATCTAATCCCCTCCTTTGGACATGGTTGCTCCATCTTAAGATCTTAAGGAGCCAAATGCTAGTGATGGAGAAAAGGAATGGCAAACAATTAGAAAAAAGAAGAGGAACACCAACAAATGTGTGGATGATGGTAATAGATTGCTACTGCGATCTCACACCAAATCAGGTTCAGATACACAAAATAATGGAGTGGCAATGTGAGGAATGCAATGCAGGAAAAGGAATATTGCATCCCCAATATGGCCAAAATGGTGGAAATTAAGAATAAACTGTAGGCACTCATAAGTCAATTTGGCAACTAGAATTAAAGGCTCTTAGATGATACAGTTGTGGATGGATGTCCAAAATCAGATGTTTAACTACTTGTGTTTTGGTTGGTTAGCTTTGCAGTCTTCATTCCACATTGTTTAATCAAATGTAGTTATGGTTTCTGATAGTGGCGTTAGGTACAAGTAGGATGAGATTTAAATAGGGTAGCTTATTCATGGTTGAATAAAGCAAGTGTAAACTTATTTCTATGAGGAGGAGATCCCTCAGTTGTGATTTCCCCTAGTTTGGGCCAGGTTAAATTCTCGCAATAATATAAAACTCACCTCTTACCTATCAAAAAATAAATATATATATATATTAAATAATATAAAATATATATTATATAGTATACTATATAATATATTATATAATATAATATATATTATATAATATATAATATAAAACTTATATTTGAAATATATTATTGTATATTTATATACAATAAATTTATGATATAAAAAATGGATATCCATTAATAACAGATATCCGTTAGTAATGGATATCCGTTAATAATGGATATCCATTTTTTACTCCATTTAATTTAAGCCACATGGGAATATAATATAGTTTTACAAAACGGATATCCGTTTATAACGGATATCCGTTCCTTTGAGGACTTTATAATGTGAATTCTTCCTCATTTTCATGAACTAGTCCTCATTTTGGAGATGCAACAATCGAGCAATGACCTCCAACGACCTCCAGGTATGTTGTTTTTGCATTTTTTCAATTTTTTTTGCTAATTAGTGATAAATTTAAGATTTTTTTTACATTCTTTGTAGATTTTTTAATTTTTTCATTTCTATCTAAACTTACAAAAAAATTTGAAACCCTAGTTAGTGGAAAACAAAAAAAACATCAAACAAAAAAATGGAACCTTCATTATTAGAAAAAAATCATAAAATTGAACCTAGCATACTAAAAAAACATAAAATAGAACTTTCATTACCCCCTTTCTCCATTTTTTAAAGCTGTTTTACATTCTTGTCTATTTTTCATTATTCTTTATCACTTATTTTCATGTTTCTTAAATTCCTACTTTGTTTCTTATTTTTAAGTTAGTATTTCTTTGCTAAAAAAATTGTTTTTTAATTTTTTAATTGTTTTGACTCTCCTCAGCTCTCAAAATAGAAAGGATCCTTGTTGGAAGTGCTCTAAATTTCCAATTCTTGGTGAATCTGGATCCATTGTTAGTACTGACCATACAAAACTTGTCCCTCCAACCGCAGGGAAATGGGTGAAGTGAATGGGTAATAATCGATGTGCTAGTGCAGGAGGCTATTATATTGAATCATATACAAATGATAGCCTCCCGCACAACCCATCGATTATTACCCATTAACTTTTCCCATTTCCCTATGGCTGGAGGGACAAGTTTTGTTTAACCATTACTAACTATGTATACAAATTTACTTAGTATTGGCAATTTGGAGCGTAACACTTCCACCTTTGTTGAATCAATTTGGAGCTTAACACTTCCACATTGCAGTGAGGTAAAAATTTAATGTATTTTTAAATGAGATTTCACATCACTTTAACAATTATTTATTTTCCATTTACATGTCTTAGACATAAATGAGTTTCACACATTTTTTCATTTGTATTCAATTAAGTCATTTATATTGAATGGTTTAAGGGGATTTTAAACATGTATCTTACATTATTAAATTATAAATTTAATGCAAGTTCACTTATATCTAAATCATGGATCCACGTCCTCCAACTCCAACCACTCCACCTCCACCCACTCCACTCCACCTCGAAACCCCCCACCTCCACCACCTGCACCCGATGGTGCTCGCTTTCGAGAACAAGTCGATGTGAATGTTAGAACCATTCAGGATCAAGTTAATGCTATTCAAAATGAAGAATGTGTTCACTCATTATTGAGGCATTTTGCATCAAAAATGAAAATTGTTGTTGATGCGTGTAGGTCCATGGAAGTGGACTTAGATGAGCATAAACGATGGCTAGAGGAAAGGAGACAGTCCCAATCTAAAGAGGAAAGCACAAAGAAGTGAATAGATGCAACTGAGATCCCCAAAACTTTATTAAGACAATGATCTTATATTTATAAAAAAATTGATCTTGGATGGATATTTTATAAAGAATTTTGTTGGATGGATATTTTATAAAGAATTTGGTTGGATGGATATTTTTAATGTTGAATTTATGAATATTTAATAGTATAATGATGAGACAAAAATTTAGTAATAAATATTAAATAATCTATTAATTTAGTGTTTGTTAATGTATATAGTGTGCATATATAGTGTTTATTCATGCATCATGGTTGACTGATGACTTATTTGTTGATCATAATCATTGTATAGATTTCACATGAACAATCTAATTAACATGTATCTTGATGTCTTCTAAGGATTTTGTTTGAAAGTTGCATAATGTTCTTGTTTATGTACCATGATTGGAAGATAGTGATTCTTATTCATGATGATTTTATGGTCTTTTACATGAATGATCTAATGACATGTTATTAAACTTGAAGGTTTTAATGGCATGAATGTTGAATTGAGTTGTAATGGTTTTGTTTGATGGTTGTATCACTTCTTCTAGAGCCCATCCCAACATGGGAAAAAAATCTTCCTCTCAATTCTCTCTCCCTCTCTCTTAGGTCTCTCCCTCTCTCTGTCTCTCCATCACTCTCTCCATCTCAAATCTTCATCTATCTCTCCCTCTCACTCTCAGGTCGCTCCCACCCCTCTCTCTCTCTCAAGTCTCTTAGAGCTTCCTCTCTTCCTCCCTCTCTCCCTCTCAAGTCTCTATCTCTCCCTAGATCAAGTCTCTCTCTCTCTCCTCAAGTCTCTCTCTCTCTCTCTCATAGAGTCCCCCCTCTATCTCTCTCAAGTCTCTCTCTTAGACTCTCTCCCTCTCAAGTCTCTTTCTCTCTCTCCATCTCAAGAATCTCTCTCCATCTCCCCCTCCCTCTCTCCATCTCCCTCTCAAGACTCTCTCTCTCTTGCTCCCTCTCTCCCTCCAAACTATATATATCTCTCTCCTTCCCTCTACACCTCCCTCTCTCCCCCCCTCTCTCACTCAACTCTCTCTCCCCATCCCTCTCAGGTCTTTCAGTCCCACTTCTAAGGTGTTTCTCTATCCCTCTCTCTCAAGTCCCTCCCACTCCCCCCTCTCTTTATTGTGAATTGGCCGCACATCAATAAATATATAATATATATTACATAATATTAATATAATATATAATATTTCATATATATACTATATGCTATATATAATATATAGTATACTATATGCTATTTATAATATATAGTATACTATACAAAAAATATGTACTATATAGTATAATATAATAATATAATATATATTATATATATTAATATATATATATAATATAATATTATATATTATAATAATATTATATATTATAATAATATAATATAATAATATATATTATAATAATATAATATAATATTATATATGTAATAATATAATATAATATAATATAATATATTATAATAATATAATATAATATAATATAATATAATATAATATATATATATATATATTATATCATTATATATATTATATATTATATCATTATATATATTATATATTATATATTATATATATTATATATTATATTATTATATATAATATATAATATATAATATAATATATAATATAAGTATATATTAATATATAATATAGTAATACATAATATATAATATACTATATAATATATTATATATAATACATAATATTATATATTTATGTATTATAAATACATAATACATATATATAATACATATTATGTATTATAAATAATATAAAAATATATAATTAATAGATATCCGTTTTGAAAAAGGAAATGGATATCCGTTTTGGTTTGGTAATACCAAACCAAAACGGATATCCATTCCAGATTTGGTTTGGGATTTCCTGACCTAGAAAGTCAACCCAAAAGACATGTTTTTGAAAATTTATTTAGTTTTATGAAGTTTTCCCTTGTGGCTGATGACTTTTTTTTGACCCAAATTTGATCAAACAAAAAGGGTTTATAGAAAAAATTGTTAGCTTTCCAACAATATAAATTTTTACTTATTTTGAATTAAATAAATAATTATTATTGATTTTCTACCTACATTACGTCTAAAGTCCTGATTGATAGGCTGATTGAAAAACTTCTATAACTTTCAAACTAAACATTTTTTGAATCCACAAGATGCACCACATTCTATGCTTCACATACTATAGGATAAGAAATAATAATTTGGATTTCATAATTTTTTGACCAAGTTATGGTGGTTAAACATAGACATTTTAATAATTCTAAAAATTTATAGTAAAAAAATCATAACTAATTATTTACGTGGAAAAAAATTACAAAAAAAATTTGGCACATCCGGACATGTGTCCTCTACTTATATTTAAAAATTTAGAAAAAATATTATGTTTTTCTTGTTCTTGGGGTGGTTAGATACACACCTACTTATATTTTTCGTGAAAATTTACTGCCACTACATTGAAATTTAAATTTTCTCAAAAAAAATAATTTTTTCCAAAAAAGGACTAGTAGCCTAGAAACTACATTCAATTTGCTACAACTTTTGTTCTTACATATTTTTCAAATTATGTTAATAACCTATTCAAATTTTTATGTCAAGTTTCCTAACTCTAATTTTCTGAATTTTCATCGCCACTTAGAGGCCTAGTTTGGACCCCCATGATCCTGCATATACCCCTCTATTATGCTCATGCATTAAAACCTTGAAATCTCATTGTTTGAATGCATAGTTCCACCTACTCCCTTACACTTTCTAGGATTCCACTAATGCCTAGAATTTATTCTAATCGAGTTTTAAAACTATTTAAATCTTTCCAAAACATAATTGGTCACCTCAAAGGCATATATCCAATTATAAAGCCATGTGTAGATGATGAAAATGGGCATAGGAATTTGGATGCCATAAATAAAAAAATTAGCATTCGTAAGACTATAAGAAAGTACAATGATACTTATATGAGTATAGGAAGAATTTTTTTCTACCCTAGAGTATTCAATAATATATTTGAGGAAGATTACAAAGAGGTGTGTTGGGTGTATTTAATTCTTTAAACTATATGTGAAACCTACAAACACTAACAAGACAAGTAGAATACATTGTAACTAAATGCTATAAATACCAATATGAAATATGTAACAAAGGTTGGTCTCTAAACAAATTTTTTATTCCAACTATAATTGAGGGGATCAATCAATATATGTGTAAAATTGTAAGGGGAAATATCTTTCTTGTATGAGATAAAGTAAGGTGTAAATCAAGATAGGTAGTTGCATGATCATATACCTCCTTGGAAGGCTATAATATTTTAGGGGAATATTTGAACCTAGTTACTAGTACTCTCTTGCCTCATTTGTTGTCATAATGTAATTAGGATTTGATGAATACCACATTATATACTATATTATAATCTTTTGTAATGATCTTCTCTTTGTTGCATGTGGAGTATAATTGATATGCTTGAGATAGCTAAGAATGTGTGATGTGTGATGTTTCCTTTTTTATGATTTTATTATAATTCCATACAAATGTATTTCTTTCTTATACATTGAGACTTTATTTCCCAATAATTTTGGTTTAGGTTCTAGGCTTTTTTTTTATGATGTAAGAGTGTATTTTTCTTACTATTCAAAAAAGGAGATTACATTATCTATGTACAAGAAAAATCTTGGCCGATGCTCTCCTTCCTAGAAGTCCAAAAGGGAGCCAATTATCAATTTGAGGACACCTAGGCTATCCTACAAAAAATAGTTTACAAATTTTCCTGACAAATCTAGAAGAAAACACAAAATGATTATGCCAAAATTGAAAAACTTGACCTTATTCAACACCATTCTCTTGTAGATAGATAATGAAATCACCAACCTAGGTGAAATCCTGAACTAGTTCCATTTGTAGTTGAAGGGCACACAATCTATTGAGAGGGAGGGTGAGTTAGTAGATCAAATCTATTTAATCTTCTTAACTCAAATGCACATATCAAAAATTAAACTTGAACCAAAGAAAAAACTAATTATCAAGGAACAACATAAGCACACACATCTACACAAGTGAACACTAGATATATGTGGAAAACCCAAGATGGGAAAAACCACGGTAAGAATTTAGCTACTTGGATCTAATGTCCAAATCTCACAATGTAGAAATGTATAAGTGAATTTTGCACATTCAATTAGGCATAAACCTACCAAAGACAATAATCCCCTATTGTGCTTATAGGCACCAACCTACTAGAGACACAAATCCCCAATTGAGACAACACATCAAGTAGAACACTAGTCTTACCATAACATAATTATAAATATTTCAGATCTTCAAAGTAACTCAACATGTGCCATAGTCATAATTGACACTCTTCCTTATTGTAGATGATCTTCTAATACTAGTGCATGCACTGGAATGCAATTCTTCCTTTTATCTTCACTACCTTCTCTTCAATTTGCACCAATGACCAATTATTCTTCACACAGATGTAATTATAATACATATAGTCACACTTAGATACTCTATAATGCATCTGAACATTTAAAATAAATATATGAAATTACATTAACCCTCTTCAATGTCGGCCAAGGATTCACAAATACCAAGGATGACATAAGGTGGACCTAAATTCAAATTACATGAAACATGTAGTAGGTCGGTCCAAAAACAAAATTTCTTGCCACCAAAAGAACATGACACCGTGCACTACCATAGGACCCTTAACCAAGTCGTATCTTAACACCACACACAAGATTTGAATTTTGCATGCTACTAGTTGTTACTGTACATGCCTTGAAATTCAACTGGTTGACAAATAGACACAAATAACCTTTTGTTACTTTAATCTTTTTGCATGTTGAAAGAACATATCCTTTGGAAACTTAAGAATATAATAGAACTTGTGTAGGAATACTCTCCTTCCAAACAATAGAGAAAAACTACATTTCTAAAATAAATTCTAGCCATAATTGTATTGCTAGAAAAATCAAGCTTTAAAATAAATTTTTGTTACTTCAATTTTTTTGCATGTTGAGCATATCCTTTGGAAACTCATGAATATAATAGAACTGGTGTAGGAATACTCTCCTTCCAAACAATAGAGAAAAAATACATTTCTAAAATAAATTCTAACCATAATTGTATTGCTAGAGAAATCTCTTTGTCCAAAAAATATCCCAAAACAAAAACCTATTGGTACATACTTTCGGATCACCACTTTCATAAAGAATAGATGCAAGCATGATATTGCAAGCATACAATGATCATACAAACACTCCTCATCAACTGATAATATATTTCTTGATTTTGCATCTTGATAGTAAAATTACCAACACAAAACAAACTGAACTTCTAACATCAATGACATTATTGACAACCTTTGACATCAATGACAACCTATGTTCAACAATCTCCCCCTTTGTCATTGATGGAAAAAAAAATGTTGGGCCACCAAACCAGTTGGCTACACATGAGGATATTTCTCCCCCTTTGAATGATCTCTTCTCTATAGAATTTTGAGTTTACTTTCTCCCTCAACATTTTAGTATTTTGAGTTTACTTTCTCCCCCTTTGAAATCAATGGTAAAGGATCAACAATATTTCTCCCCCACTGATATTGACCTCTACAAACACATCCTTCAAGCCACTGGACAATAATTTCAAATGCGGGGAGTTGTAGAGAATTTATATGAATCTTCTTGTCTGAAACCACACTTATTTCTCCTCCTTTCTTCATTTCTGGTACTCTACACAATCTAGAAACTTACTTTCCTGATAGAATCCCCCTGATTCCATGCTTCACTTCTTCTAAAAACATATCGCAAGACCACCCAACCTTCTTGTGATAGGGAGACCAAGCTCCCCCTCAACCTGTGCTTCCTCTTGATTCAAGAGGAGGGAGAAACAACTCCCAACTTTTGCCAGAGAAATTCAAATGTCTCCTTAGGAAGTGGATTTGTGAATATATCTGCTACTTGCTCCTTTATTTCAATATACTCCAATTTTACCTCCTTTACAACCTTCTCTCTTAGAAATGATACTTTATTGCAATGTGTTTTTTCCTTGAATGCATTACTAGATTCTTTTTTTTTTTTTTGATTGAGTAAGTAGGGAAAGGGCCATGACCCTTACAGATTAGTACAACATAGTAAAGAACAAAATCCATTCAAAAGAACATTAGGAGGAAGCATATATGAAAGACACTTCCCCTACCCAACAATCAAAAACTTAACCAATACCCTCCCAATAAAATATTATAGCCCTATTAGACATAGAAAAAAAATACAACTAGTTTTTATTGAAATCCCACTAGTAGAATAGGTTATAACTAAATAACCTTAAAATAGTGTCCATATGAAAACTAAAACTATTAACATAAATATATCTTATCATATGATAGTTTAGGCACCACCAACCAGTAACAGTCTTAAAACCACCAAGAGTAGCACATAAAACCATAACAACAAGAGAAAAAAAAGCAAAACAAAGACCAAGGACTAAGCATCCTCGATCAAACTCCAAGCTTTTAGCAGGTCTTCAATAGTGTCTTTGACCTTCTCCTTAAGCTCCATATTTCCTGATAAATCCTTTTCACCCTCTGTTGCCTTTTTCCTCTATTTCTTCTTGATTTTTCCTTGACTCGAAACCCTAGCCATAACCACCTTTTTCATAATAGCATCCACCACAGTGCATAAACACTTCACAACCTTTTCAAGGGCCTGGAATCTCCTATCCTTATCATCCACTTGCATCATTTTTCCATCAATTCCAACCTCTCCTCCACCCTTCTAATTCTATTAGTGTCAAAACCTGCAAAATTCTCTTCATGAGGGTTTTTTATTTCCATCACCTTTGGGACCTTGGTTGCATTTTCGTTATCCATAGCCCTATCATTATCTTCATCAGCCTCTCGACTCTCTTCTTGCTACGAATCCCCTTCCATTTAATCATTGTTGGAATCATCCTCAACAGACTCACCACCAAGAATTTTTAGGATTTCCTCCGAAGAGCCATTAGAATCTTCCTTTATTGCCTTCTTCCCCTTACTATCTTGAGATCTAGAGACATTTTTCTCCCAAAATTTTCAAATTTTTACTGGTACCTGACACCTTTGATGTCGCCAAAGCAAGCCTGGTAGACCTTCAACCCATTGTAGTAGAACATTCAGGGTTATCATTGTCATTCGAGATAGTGATAATGTTTGGGTCAACTCCCAATTCATGGATAAGTATTTTCCTTTTTTTATTCACAACAGGGCTAGTAGAAACAACACTCTATTTTTTAGGAGTGGATTTAAGAAGATCTGACCATGAAGGGTCCTTAGTTTAGAAGAAGTATTAGTAGGTTTTTTAGATGGGGCATGAGGGAAACTCTCAATGAGTTCAATTTTCACAGAGCTCTTAGTGGTAGGGTTTTCAATCAGCTTGAGGGAGAGATTACTTTGCGGGGATATGGCCAACACATATTTATAGATAGCATGAATTAGGCCTTGGTGTAAAGGAGGATTTGCACCATTGGTTAAGCTCCAAATTAGAGAAGAGAAAGAAAGGCAGGTTAATCTTCTCAAGGTGTTGGATATGGTTAGGAATTGGGAAGTGGTAGCCATGAACCAACTAGAAGTGACCTTCAAGCATGAAATATTTCATCACAAAATAACACACATTTTGGTATGGGGGAGGAAGTAAAACCCTAGAATAACCATTTTGGAATCTCTCAGCCTTCTCTTTATCCTCAAAAAATTTCTCAATATAATCTTGGTATTTACTGTTATTTACCTTTTCCACCTTTTTTCCTTGATAGGCTAGTCCTGTCACCTTAGCTATAAGCTTCACATCCACTTTGAAATGGAGATCACCCATCTGCACCTCACTGTCCTTTCAGGCATTGGAAATTATAACTCAACTATTCATTATACCCATCCATGGTAGCAAAGTACGGGGTAAACCAAACTCTTTTGAAAAGCCCCCATAGCTTCGAGTTTTTTCATAGAGAATTATATTTACACAGCTCCATTCTCTTCCTTGGACCTCCCATGGCATTTTCTTTGCAGTGATATTTTTTTGGAAGGAGATGAAACTCATTTCTTTGCCTATCGCTGTTCTTGACAATGGCAACCGACAACTTAAAAAACTCAGTTTGAATGAAAACCTTATGATTGTTCATTTGAGAAAATAATGGCACAAAACATTTGGTAGGTTGTTTGAAAATGAAGCAAAGTTAGTTATCACCTTTTCGAGTCCCATCATAATTAAGTCTGACAGCTCCGCCACCCTTCTTAGTCATGATTATACTTAATTTATTACTTGTCTTTCCGTCTTCCTTAACACATGTGAATATGTCATTTCCAAGCTCATAATCTATATTTTTTGCATTGCATATTGCTTTCATTATTTCCTCATTTAAGCCTTCCTTTTTGAAGTATGAGGCAATCCAAATAAACTGTCATTTCCATCTCATTCCTCTTATGTCTTTGGGATTTGGCATACCTTTACCCTCATGCCACCCAATCCATCTTGTCAACTTGCTAAGATTCCACCAAGGATTCCTCATGATAGGAGGACTCTTAAATTCTCCAATCATTTTAATTATTACTACTCTATTCATATTTAATCCAAGCTCCCAATCCATCAATCGCTCCTAATATATCCTTAGCAAATATTTCTTTTAATTGATTAGATAGATTAGAGAAATCCCAATATTTTAAAACTTCCTGTCTTAGGCCAAAGTTATCCATTAAGGTATTGATGTTGTCACAAATAATAGATATAGGTTCATCAAACTCAATCTTCATCTCCTTCAAATTCTACTTTATCTCGAATACCTGGGTCCAACATGATACTACACCAGTGTATTATGCTTTTGGTGTAGATAAAGAAACCGAGTCTTGTTTCTTGCTCAACCAGGACACCAAATTGTCACAAAGAAAGAATGCTCCACCACTTGTGCTCTTCCAATCATCAATGCATCCTACCCAATCTACATCTGTGTATGCAGTTAAAGTGAAAATTTCACTCTTTGGATACCACAACCCAAAATCCATAGTAGCCTTCAAATACTTGAAGATTCTCTTCACTACTTTAACATGAGTTTCTTTAGTTGTTTCCTGAAATATGGCAACCATTCCAACTACTTGCATTATATCTGGTCTAGATGTTGTCACATACAAAAAGCTACCAATCATGGATTTGTACAAGGTATGGTCTACCAGAGCATATTCATCATCTTTACTTAACTTACATCCTACAACCATAGGCGTTCCCACTAGTTTTCAATATTCCATCTTGAATTTACATAGTACCTCCTTTATGTACTTGTATCGAGAAATAAAAATTCCTTTCTCTAATTATGCAATCTGCAACCCAAGAAAGAAAGATAATTCACCTAGCATAGATATTTCAAATTCATTCTACATTTCCTTTTGAAACTCCTTGCACATGTCTTCACTACTACCTCCAAAAATGATGTCATCTACATATACCACAACAATCAGTAGTTGATCTCTTTTTATTTTTATGTACATATTACTATCTTCACTTCCTCTTCGAAACCCTTGCTACTGCAAGTATCCATAGAACCTTGAATATCAAGCTCTGGGAACTTTTTTGAGTCCATACAAAGCCTTCTTCAACCCACAAACATAATCTAGATTATCAAAACATGAAACACTTCCGATTGTTCAATGTAAACTTCTTCTAGTTGTCCATTCAAGAATGTACTAAATTTACATCCATCTGATATACATTGAAGTTCTTGAATGCTAAAAGAGCTAAAAATATCTTGTTTTCCTCCAGTATTGCTATCAAAGCAAATGTCTCTTCAAAATCTATGTTTTCAACCTAAGCATACCCTTTAACACACAATTCTTACCTTATTCTAGATCACTTCACCTTCTTCATTTAGCTTGTTTCTGAAAACCCACTTGGTTCCAATCACATTCTTTCCTTTTGGTCTTGGGACAATTTCCCAAGTTTCATTCTTCATGATTTGATTTAGTTCTTCCTAGCTTCTATCTACCCTTTCTCTTTGCTTTCTTCTTTATATGACTTAGGTTCTATCTTTGACAATAATGCAAAGTGTACTTACTCTCTTGCTCTCTCAAGTATATTCTAGTCTAAACCCCACTGTATTTGTCTCCTATAATTTGGTCTTCAGAATGGTGCTTTTGAACATACTTCGTTGGAGTTTTTGTAAAAAAATCTTATGAGTATTCAATACTACTATGAATTTGTCTTCATCATCTTCCACTTCTAGAATACTTGTAGACTAAATAGCTTCATCAACTCTCACATTTTCACTTTCTACAATCCTCTTCAATATTTTGTTTTAAAATCTATATACTTTACTTAAAGAATAACCAAGAAAAAGACCTTAATTAGATCTTGAATGAAACTTACCCAAGTTTAATTTCTCTTTTGATGTAGACTTGTTTCCAAAGATTCCGAGGTGTTTGATTGATGTCGGTCTTGCTCTCCATAGCTCATATGGTGTCTTACCAGTCTTGTGTATGATCTGAACTGTATTCAGAATGTATACAATAGTTTACATAGCTTCTCTCTAGTACATATATGGTAGATTTTCTTGACATAACATTTTTCTTTCCATCTCCTGTATAGTCTGGTTCTTCCTTTTAACAAATCTATTTTTCTACAGAGTTCTAGGAGTAGAGAATTGTCTTCAGATCCCATGCTCTTCATATAATTTATCATAATTTCTAGAAGTGAATTCTCCACCTTTGTCTAATCTAAAAACATTGATTGTTCTTTTGGTTTCATTTTCTACTAATGCCTTAAATGCCTTAAAATTCTTAAAATATTCTAACTTCTCTTTCAAAAATGTAATCTAAGTCATCCTAGTGTAATAATCAATGAGCATCATGAAATACTTATCAACTTGTATAATTCTTGTTTTCATAGATCCACAAAAAATTGTATGAACCAAATCCAATGGTTTTGATGTGGAATACTCCTTAGCAGGATATTTGCTTCTTGTCTACTTCCCTTCATGACATGGCTTGCAACTAGTTGATTGAAGCTTCTTAATCTTTGGCATATCCCAAACCAGTCCTCTTAAACTAATCTTCACAATATCATCAAAATTTATTTGTCCTAACCTTCTCTGCTAAAGCCAACTTTCTTCTCTCTACAAAGTGATACAAATTTTCCCATTCAACTCACTTAGATGATATATGTTTTTGGATGTCCTGCTTCCCTTTGTAATTAGTTATCCAGTGCTAGATTCCCTAATTTTATAACCTTTAGCATTAAAGGATAGCTTATAACCTTTATCACACATTTGATTGACACTTAAAAGATTATTCTTTAAACCTTCAACATACAAAACATTATGTGTCTTTGTCTTACTACCATTAAGACTGAAAGTACCCTTATTGTTGAAAATTGAGGTGTTTATGTAGCTTAATACTTTGTAAAACTCTATGATTTCTAATCTAAATATGTATTCTTTGTTACAGATTATTTTTGGGTGATTAATTTGATTAATTCATTTTATCATTTGTAGAATGAAGACAAAAGTTTGTAGAAAATTAGATAGAATATTAGAAGATACACAACATATACCGTGGAGAAACCCTTTCGGGAAAAAACTCCACCAAGAATCAATGTATTATTTAATCTTAGAATAATATTAAAATAATTCCAATCCTTGCTTGAGATGCTTCTTTTGCCTTCAACAAATCTTCTTCACAACCTGCAATAAAAATTGATACAAACTCTCCAACTTTCTTAAGATAAATAGGAAATAATCAACCTTGTAAACTCCAAAGAGTTACAATTACAAAGCTCAAATCTTATCACCAAAACCAACACCTATCTCTTGCAAGTAGAGTTCTACCATGAAGAACAATGTCAAATCAACTCCTTCATCTATTTGGGCATCCCAAACTGAAGTCATAACTCAACCTTTATTCCGAAGATATCTTCAAAGCTTATCCTCAAAGTTGGCATCCAAGAATGTGCCCACTTAACTCAGCCTTCTGAAATATCTTAGCATGAAAAAGTGTTAACTCCAAGAAGCCAACTTGGGAGCCCAAGGTGGGTCCAAGTCATTCTCTGTTAACTGAAACATATCTCTCCACCATTCATGCAAGAATGGTCATCCCCTGTTAACTAAAAGTAGTCACCTATTATTTGTCATGCAACTCAAGTCATTAGTCATGCATTCCAAGTTAACTGAAGTCAACTAGCATTCAATTGAAACTAACTACATGCAACTGAGGATAACTGAACCATAATTGAATTGAACTAAACTAAACTGAACTAATATTGAATTGAATTGAATTGAATTGAACTGATCTAAATTGAGCTGAACTGAACTTCATGCATGTAAACATCAATCCCTAACTTCTAGGATCTTTACATGCATTACAAAAGTGTTATCTTTTTCTCCAAATAGTTAACTCGAGGTGGGTTCCACCTTCCATGTGGGTGCCCCATGTGCTCCTATTATTTAAGAACTCATCTTGGACACACTCACAAGCTCCTATCATTTAGAATTAATTACAAATGTCAATTAACATGATTATTTCATTCAAAATTAATCTCTTTCTAATCCTAGTGTTGGGGAACACTTTCCAAAGACTTAGGAGATACATGAAATAAATAATGTTTAGGATTGCAATTAAATGACATCCTATTTCCAACATTCTCCCACTTGACATTATACATTGCAATTATTCTAAACAAGGAAAAATAATTACCTCTAAATCAGAGTATAGGACTCAGACCAATGGCCTTCTTACTAACTAATCAATAATCCATGCACCAACTTCAAATGCAACTTGCATAATGTAGAGCTCAAGCAAATGATTAAAACCAAGAAAGAACTTATCTGTGAATTGGTTTCGCAGATGTCACAACATTAATTAAAGTGTCAACATAATTAATACCTTCCCCACTCTTAACTTGAACTCACAAAGTGATACTTAACATCAACATGCTTGATGCAGGCATGATACATAGGATTTTTGGCTAAACACATAGCACTCTAACTATCATTCAAGAGTTTAACTTACTTGCAATTAAAACCAATACGTTTCCCAAGTCTCTGTATCCAAACTGCCTCTTTGAAGGCATGTGAAACCACTGAGTGTGTTGAACTCATGTCCAACCAAGGTGTAGGCTTCTTGGTCTTTTCTATTGAAAATAAATTTTCTTACAAGTAACCATTCCAACAAATATCTCTTACCATAAGAGAACTTAAGCCTCACCTATTTCTCCAAGTATCCATGAGGACTTGTAACCAACCAATCCATGCCAAACTCCAAATGCAACATAACACTATCATGAAGTAATCCAAAAAATGATTAATGTACCCAATACTTAAGAGAACTACACAAGATCAATGTCAAAGCTCCAATCATGAATCATGAACATAAACATGACAACATGATCTAACCATCTCCTACTAGGATATCACATGCACCATAACATACATCCTAGTCTCAAGAGAACATGTAATATGCCAAACTCTAATCTAGAATCAAGAGTAAACCATGACATAATAGCAACCACTCTAAACCAAGAAAAAATCATATCCCCAATCACATGAAGATAACCTTACCAATGATGCATCCATATCACCGCCAAAAACTCCCACTTAACTGTGGTACCGAGTCACACATGACATTGTGACTACCATCCTCCTCATGAAGATCACTCTGAAATATGAAGTAAAGAGTTATCACAAACAGTATTAGCTGAAATAACCAATGCATCATTACTGTCATCTAAGGATTCCTCTATAGAAGAATCAAAACTTTCTTTCTTGTTCTTACAATCCTTCTTCACATGTCCTAGTTTCCCACAGTTCCAACAAATTACCTTACTCTTACCAGGGGTTTTAGACCGTCCTTTGGACTTACCCTTTCCTTCCTTGTCTCCCTTAGGTTCCTTTTTCTCAGGCCTACCTTTTACAAACAAGGAATCTTGGATTCCCTCTTTAGAATTCCTCATCTCCTCTGATAGGAGAGTAGGAATTATGTTGTCCATCTTAGGATCGACACCACTACCACTGATAGAAACAATTAGATTTTCCCAAGACTTTGGTAAAGAACAAAGTAACAAAATGCATTTATCTTCATCTTCTAGCTTTACATCTACATATGCTAACTGAATTAGAATAAAATTAAAAGCATTCAAATGATTTGCAACATAATCACCATCTTTCATCTTTAAAGAATACAACTATCTTTTCAGATACAACTTATTAGTAAGACTTTTAGTTTGATAAATATCGCCTATTCTCTTCCACAACATATATGCAATAGTTTCTTCTAAAACATTCAAGAGAATAGGATGAACAAGAAATAATCTTATGGTCCCTTTTTCCTTCTTATCAAGCTTAGCCCAATCCTCATTTGACATCGTTGAATGTGACTTTTTCTCATTACCAATAGTTAAGCAC
>VDFB02018400.1:0-24054 GCA_007258455.2 Sequoia sempervirens
TGTTTTGTATATACCGTTACATCTACATACACCAATTAGGTTAGCCTAATTGAGTGTATACATAATCAATTCAAAATAACTCATTAGCTCAGAACAAAAATTCTTTCGTGCTCAAAATAAAAACATGCAAGACATAAATTAGGTCGGCCTAGACCTAATAAAGATCACTTTAACCATCCATGAAGCGTACACTTATCCATGTCGGCTAGAAGAATATACAAAACCTGTATGTCAAACTTTTGTCATTTATATCTTTCAGCCCATTCAACCAAAATCGCTAAAAACTTGTCCATAGATGCAATTAATAGTCCTTAAGAACATATTAAAACCACATAGGTTGATCTTCTAACACAAACAATTTTGGACCAGATTACCAGATCAAAGTAACTGAAGCACTATTTATTGGATGGATAGAAACTGTTACCAAACAATGTTGGCATCAATGACAACACATTAGAGGGCATCTTCTTCATTCTTCCAACATTAGATTCCTATTATCTATTATTGATGCTTGTGATTTTGAAATAGAGCAAATGGATGTTAAAACTGCTTTCTTGCATGGGGATCTTGAGGAAGAAATTTATATACGACAACTTGATAGTTTTGTTTTGAAAGGAAAAGAACACTTGGTTTGCAGGTTAAAGAGATCTTTAGATGGTTTTAAATAGTCGCCTAGGATGTGGTACCAAATTTTTGATACTTTTGCATTGAAGTTGGGTTTTGTTAGGAGTGAGGAGGATCAATATGTTTATATTAAGGTTATTGATGTTTAGATATAAATTATTGTCTTGTATGTTGATGGCATGTTGTTTATGGGTAACAACAAGGTGATGATTATGGAGCTTAAGACTCAACTTTCTACCATATTTGATATGAAGGATTTGGGGGCTGAAAAACATATCCTTGGGATGGAGATTAGTAGGGATCAGGTTCACAGAATGCTTTGGTTAAGTCAGAGTAAGTATGTTGATACCATTTTACAAAGGTTCAATATGCATGATTGTAAACTAGTAAATATTCCATTTCTAGTTGGTACTAAGTTGAGTTTAGACATGTGTCCTAATTTTGATGATGATATTGAAGAGATGTATAACATTCCTCGTGCTAGTGTCATTGGTAGTTTGACGTATGCAATGGTTTTCACTAAACCAGATATAGCCCAAGCAGTGGGAGTTCTAAGCAGGTTTATATCTAACCCTAGTAGGGAGCATTGGAATTTTGTTAAGAGGGTGTTTAGATATTTGCACAGTACTTCATATCGCTCTTTGGTTTATCATGGTATTGATAATGTGGTTAAGTCATTGGACATACATCATTTTTTTTATGCAGATTGGGCAGGTGACTTGGATAAGGTTGAAGGTCCACAAGTGGCTATGTTTTTACTTTTTCTTGGAGGTGCAATGAGTTGGATGAGTAAGAGGCAACCTACAGTTGCATTTTCCACCATCAAGCAAAGTATATGGCTGCTACACATGCCTCTAAGGAGGTGGTTTGGTTGCAAATACTTGGTAATGGCATTGGTTTTGATTGTAGGATAGTGAGGATTGAATGTGATAGTCAGAGTGCCATATGTTTAGCCAAAAGTCATATGTATCATGCTCGTACTAATTATGTTGATGTTCAGTATCACTTTGTGTGAGAAATGATTGATAATTTTAAGGTCTTGATTGAGAAGGTTGCCACTTTGGATAGTGTTTCAAATTATCTCACAAAGCTAGTGACCATAGATAAGTTCTCTTGGACAGGAAGGCCATGGCCCCAAATCACTATACTTAATTATATTTTGTTTTGTATCTCATTGATATGATTGCAATGTATAATGTGAAGTGGGAGAATGTTAGGGTAGGTGATATTATAATTGCTATCTTAAGTTTATTTATGTGTCTCCACATTCTTTAGAAAGTGTTATAGAGGACATGAGAGGTAAAATATTTATTATTTATTTTCATATGACAAATTATAATTACATTCAAAGAGGTGGACCCTCTATGATGATGGTTACATGGCATCCTATAAGAGTATTCTTTTTGGGCGTCCAACTTTGTGAGTGGGGACTACTTTGGTGTGCATGTGATTGCATGGTTTGCATGTTCTTGCATAGTTGGGTGCTCAGGTTTCCATGTTGGTGCATGCTCTTGCATGAAGCCATTGGAGCCATCAGAGAGTTATGGAGCACTCGGCATTGACCAATTCCAATTGGTTGTTGGTTAGGTGCCCACGTGAAGGCCATGTGATTATTCAATATTTTATGCCATGTTTATTGGTTGTCTACTAAGGGGGGCATGAGTTTTTCTAGGTGGTTTTGCTTGTTGTTTTGGGATACCATTTGTGATATTCTCTCCCACAAACTTCTACATATTGGAGCCTTGAGATGGTGATTTGTAGAGTTTGTTTGCAGGTTGTTAGAGTGATGAAGTGCTACCAGAATACAGAGAGAAGTGTTGTATTGTTACATATTATTTGAAGAGTAATACAAACATTGGATCTCTTTAGGTGTGGAGTTTTTTTCCACAAAGGTTTCTCCACTTATATCTTGTGTCACTTGTGTTTGGCAACTTGTGGTATTGTTGATTTTGCTTTCACTTTATTGAATTTTTAATCACATAATCTCTTAATGGTAATCTTGAGTACCCATATTTTAGATTTGCAACCACTTTATTAAGTTCATATTATTGCAAATTTCACCTTGATTTCTAATAATATGTTGTTGCTAATCCTTCACACAATACCAAATACCTATTGTATTGACCTTGTTGAGTGTAAATTGTTTTTTATCCAACACCTATGCAATATTTTCTCTTGGCTTGTTTGGAATTTATTGCTCCCAATTCACTTCTCCTTCACTATTATCTTCACCATGGAAATCATATAAATCAAAAACATTCAACACAAAAGAAATATCCAAATTCTCTAGTAAACTCACTTCATACATATTATCATTTGCTTTTTTAATGATCTTGCAAGGACCAATTTTCTTGTACTTCAACTTGTTGTACATTCCTGTGGGAAATCATTCTCTTCTCAGATAGACCATTAATAAATCATCTTCATTGAATACCTTATGCTTTCTACCAACATCTATTGCAATTTTGTATTTATCATTACTCTCTTATAGTTTCTGCTTGACTGCTCTCTATAATTGTTGAAGGTGTTCTACATATGCTTCTCCAACATCACTAATTGGTGGTTGTACCAACTCTAAAACCCCATTAGGATTCTTGTCATAAACAAAATGAAATGGTGATTTACTTGTGGACCTATTCAATGAACTATTTTAGGAAAATTTGGCTTGAGGTAATGCCAAGTCCCATTATTTAGGCTTATCTCCAACGATGCACCTTAATAGTTTTCCCAAACTCTGATTGACAACTTCTGTCTGCCCATCTATTTGAGGGTGGTAAGCATTATTGAACTATAGATTAGTCCCCATCTTTTTCAATAGAGTCCTCAAAAAATGATTCAAAAAATTGGTATCTCTATTAGAGGTGATAGTCCTTGGGGCACCATGTAGTCTAATAACTTCTTTGAAAAAAACTATGCCACTATAGTTGCATCATTAGTTTTCTTGCAATCAATACAATGAGACATCTTAGATAATCGATCAACAACCACAAAAATGGAATCATTACCTTGTTGTGATCTTGGTAGCCCCAACATAAAATCCATACTTAAATCTATCCATGGTCTTGCAGGTACTAGCAATCGCATATACCACCCTATATTTTGTGACTATCCTTTAGCCACTTGACAAATCCTACACCTTGTCACATATCTGGTTACATAGCTCTTCATCTTTGGAAAATAATATTTATCTTCTACCAAAACTATTGTCTTATCCTTGCCAAAGTATCCAACCAACCCACTACTATAAAGCTCTCTGATAATGTTTTCTCTCATAGATCCGGTTGAAATACATAATTTTTTCCCTTTGAAGAGATATCCTTCTTGCATAAGATATTCACCTTTGATTTTCTCTAGGTTTCAGCTACTAGACCTTTCAACTGTTCCACAATCTCCCAAAAGTCATTGCCAATCTCATACAAATCTTTGAGGGTATCCAAACCAATGACCTTATTTTCTATTGTTGTCAAAAGCATAGTACGCCTACTTAAAGCATCTGCAACTTGGGTATGTTTTCCTACCTTATGCTTTAGAACAAATGTGTAGCCTTGTAAGAAAGATACCCATTTTGCATTTCTGCTATTCAATTTCTTTCGAGTGTTAAGATATTTTAATGTAATATGATTTGTAAACACAAACTCCTCGGGCAACAAGTAATGCCTCCAATGCCTCAAAGCTTGCACAATTGCATAAAATTCTATATAATGTATGGAATAGTTCTTCCTTACATCATTCAAATTTTCACTAAAAAAGGCTATGTGTTTACCTGCTTGACTAAGGACAACTCCAATACCTACATGTGAGGCATCACATTCCACTTCAAACACCTTATCAAAATCTAGTAATGCTATATGGGAGCTTCAATCACCTTCTTCTTCAAAAAATTAAAACTCTCCTCAACTTCATTGGTCCTCACAAACTCTACTCCTTCTGTGCAATTTATTATGGGTGCTACAATACTCCTAAATTTTTTTATGAATTCTTGGTAAAATATGGCCATCCCATGAAAGATTCTTAAATTTTTTATTCTCCTTACACTAGGCCACTCCAATATTGCCTTGACCTTTTTTGCATCCATCTTGATACCATTTGCAAAGATTACAAAACCCAAAGTTACAACACTTTCTTGCATACACCTGTACTTCCTCAAGTTTTCATAAAGTTTCTCTTTCCTTAACATATTCAGTATGATCCTCAAGTGTTGCAAGTGTTCCTCTTTGATCTTATTAAAAACTAAAACATCATCAAATAAACTACAACAAACTTACCAATGTAAGGTCATAACATAGTATTCATTAGTCTCATTAAGGTACTAGGTGCATTTGACAACCCGAATGACATAACCATCCACTCATATAACCCATCTCTACTCTTAAATGTTGTCTTCCATTCATCCCCTTCCTGAATTCGAATATGATGGTGACCACTTCGTAGATCAATTTTGCTAAAATATGTAGCCCTTGCAAGTACATCCATCATCTAGGTGAGGTATAGGAAACTAATGCTTGATAGAGATTTTATTTATTGCTCTACTATCCATGCACATCCTCCATATGCCATCTTTTTTTTGGAGTTAATAATGTTGGCACAACACATGGGCTCATGCTTTTCCTCACCGCAACTTTATTCATGAGCTTTGTCACCTATTTATTGAGCTCTACATTTTGTGTAGGACTCATCCTATAAGCTTCCTGATTAGGTAAAGATGCCCCTGAAATTCAATCAATATGATGTTAAATATCTCTTTTTGGTGGCAAACCATCAAGTAACTCATCTTGTATAACATTGTTATAATCTTCTAACACCTCTATTGCTTCAATTGGAATTGGAACTTCTTCATCCTCACCTCTTTGCAGCATTAGTACATAAAAAAACCCTACCACCCTCTTTTCTCTAATAATCTCTCTTTCATACAACATAATCTCAACTTTCTCGTCATCCTTAAGGGGCAACAAAATTACTTTCGAGCCATCCTTCCAAAAAGTATATCTATTTTTCTCTCCATCATGCATAACTTTTATGTCATATTGCCATGGTCTTCCCAACAACATATGGAAGGCATCCATTGGAATAAAATTACACCATATTTCATCCTTATAAGTCTTCCCTCTAGAAAACTTGATTAAACACCTCTTATCTACAGTGACCTCATTCCCCTTTTTAAACCATGAAATGTAAGGATGGGAATTTTTCTCAGTGTAAGTCCAAATTATCTACCATTTCTATAGAAACCATTATTTTGAAACTACCACTATCAACAATAACTCGACATACCTTTCCTCCTAATGTGCATTTGGTTCAAAAAATATTTTTTTGAAGCCAAAAATATTCATAGCCTTTAGTCTACATTTTTTCCTTCTCTGGAATCACCATTGTCCTTCTCATCATGAGATTCTCTCCCACATCTAATGAAATATGAGATTTGGCTCCTCCTTCATTCTAGCTTGAGCCAAGTTCAATCTCGATTAATCTCTTAGTTTCCTTTCTTGCATGTGGTCATTTGAGAATTCAAAGGCCCTATGGCCCTCTTCACCACACCAAAAACAAACAAAAGGTCTTCATTGGTTTTCCCAACCTCTACCACCATTATAACCTTTACCTCTCTAAAAGCCTCTTCCTCTTTGTTGTCTTGGAAGATTTTTTGGGTATCTTCTTGTTTCTCCACTCCCTAGGATGATTATCCCCTAATGTAATTCAAACCACCTCATGATGGAGATGATGTATCCCTCCTTTCTCCTCTATTACCTTGGAAATATTGTCTACTTTACTTTTCTTCCACCTTTAAAGCTAATTGGTATGCCTCTACCATACTACTAACCCGATGCATGCTCAATTCATCTTTAATAAAAAATTTAAGACCATTTACATACTTTGCCCATTTGTTCACCAGTTTCTTGATGCTCCACACATATGGATAACTTATAAAATTCATTTGTGTAATCTTCCACAGTGGATAGATTTTGTTTCAAATTCTGAAACCTATGAAAAAGAGTCTATGCATAGTCCATAGGAAGAAATTTCTCCCACAACTTCTTCTCCATCTTCTTCCAAGTCCTAATTTCTTTTTTGGTTCTCTCCTACAAATGGTCCCACTAGATCATTGCATGACCCTTTAACTTGGTGCATGCAAATTTTACATAAACAAAGATCATAAACAAAATAAATAAAGGAAGATTAGATCCTAATGCCTGTAAAATGCTTAACCACTTGAATGACTTGGCACACAACCTT
Organism: Sequoia sempervirens; assembly: GCA_007258455.2. Classification (NCBI taxonomy): domain Eukaryota; kingdom Viridiplantae; phylum Streptophyta; class Pinopsida; order Cupressales; family Cupressaceae; genus Sequoia; species Sequoia sempervirens. Next base: position 6,853 of record VDFB02018400.1, read on the forward strand.
CCAACAGTATCTTGCTAGCTTCACTTAGACCTCTTCAAGCAATACTTCAAAAATACTTCACTCACAAGTTGATAATATGCTCTCACAAATATAAATCACACAAATTTAGCTCTTCACAAAATACTCAAGGCTCTCACAAAATACAACAGAATGCAATTGCAGAATAATGCAGATTAGTGCATCCCAAATGAGAGTGTAAGCCTCTCTATTTATACAACAAAATGAGACTTTGCAGCCTACAAAAAAGGCATGGAAAATGACAACAATATCCATGCAAGTAGGCTCACTTCACTTGGATAAAAGGTGTCAGCAAACTAAGTTTAAACTCATCACAAAATGCTACAGATCAACCTTCTTTTTGACAGAAACAAAGACCAATTCAAATCTGCACATGGTCAAAAGATGATAGTCTAATTGTAACCAAAATGGACTTCTATAGAACTTCATAATTTGGCACCGAGTATACAACCAACCTCCTATTACTTTGGCAAGGTTATTCTCTTTGAAACAATATTTTGTTTACAGGTGATACTCAAGCATTATTGACTTGGTCATAGTTCACTTGAGCAACAAAGGAGAGATGAGTTGCTCCTAGAAAATAGTGTTCAATAAGTGCTTTAGAATAAGCACGTACTTAGTTGTTTGCTTTTCCTATTCTCAAGCATTCATTAATACTTTATGGTGTCGACTCTATCACTTCATTGCTTTAACATTATGATATATGCCTTCTAAGTTAGAATAATTCGCTGCTCATAAAGACAATGATGCCTTTCAATAGTATCGACTTATGGTTTATCCATATCGCCCTTTTATTGCTATGAAATACTTTCCACATAGTTCAATCTTTATCCAATGCTGACATATGTATTACTCACCTTTAAATATTTTGCATATCTCATATGCAAATCGTCCTATGTTCATAGCTATAAGTTGGCCTATGTTTATATATAAATTGGCCCTCAAAGCATCATAAATATATATTAATATATGTACATGTACATATACATATATATATATATATTATATAGTATATGTATGTATATGTATATATGTATATATGTGTATGTATATATGTATATATGTATATGTATATATATATATATACTAATATATATACACCATGTCAATCAAGTATGAATACATTCAATATATGAACGAGTACGAACAAGTTAACATTCACATAATAATAACCATATCGACTGTATATATATATATATTCCTCTATGTACATGTATACGTACGTATACATATGTTGCTACATTCGTATGGGCATTTCCATTTTCCAAACATACATATGTATCGTCATATGTATACATATGGATATATGTATATATCTCATATATATACACATTTGATTGCACCATCAAGCACATACACAATACTATCGTATTGATAGGTACATGCGTGTGACATATTTATACATATACACATACATGTCGTAAGGTCCATTTGATAGCCCTATGTGCATAAGCAACCCATTCATAAAGCGTGCATAGGTACATCTACCTATGTACCCTCATGTACATGTTCCTCCATGTGTATGGTTTATCATTGACATGCATATGTATACATATATATACATTCCATGTGTTCAACTCATCAATACAAGCATAGTAATATAAGGAAGAACTCATAAGCCCTAAACATATAAACATCACCCAAGCATGTATTCAACAATAATCAAGCCCCTTACTAATGCAAACACACATATTAAAGGATGACTTACCAATTACCAACACAATAACTTGACTCAACCATTCTATTGTGAGTGTGTGATAGCTTAGATAGGTTATGTTACTCGTTACCCAACCAAGATCTTCTCTTGAGTGATACTTCCCCTCACGCCTGGAGGATTGAACATATACCTGCATCAAACTAACACATTCCTATGGTAGTCAACTATTCAACAAAATATTTACACAATATTTCTCCATAGTTAGAATATCTAATTCAATAACTATCCATTTGACATATATGCATTTCTTACATATCATTAAATGAAATAATTGTTACCTATTTTCACTACGAGCTCAAACAGGTAGAGCTAAATCAAATTCATGAATTATAGGTACAATTTTTTTCAAGTTTTGTTGATTAAAGTATTCATTGATCATCATAGAGATCAATTTACATCTGAATTACAGTTTTATTGTGCAAGTATTTGAAACATAAAATTGAGAATTTGCATAATACTACTTTTTATTCATTTTGTAAAAACATTGAATCTCGCACAAGCTGTGAGAGTAACTGAATTTGATTATGACAATCAAATGATGAATACAAAATTCAAAGATAAACTACACTGTTGAAAATAACGTAAGCTCAAAGAAGAGGAGCAATTCATCATTGCCTATGATGATGAACCACTTTTGTTGATGTCTTCAGTCGTCGCGTCTCCAAGCTGCAACAGACTCATTTTCGCGAGCTCCATGAACCTGCAAAATTGTAAAAGAATTGTGTTAGAGATGTACTCTAAGCAATGATGAATTACATTCTACTCTATGCCTACGCTATCAACAGGAATGTAATTTGTATCAAATCAGGCATTCATCAGATGATTGAGTTACAAAGGTTGACAATCAAGAAAAACATATTTCAATGGAAGCTTTCAACTTCGTTTATTTTTACTAACTTGTTTGTTTCAATGTGCAGGAACATGTTCATCATGTTCATGATCATCTCATTAGATATGTGGAGTAAAACAGGCTCCCACAAGGGTAGAGCCCGACATATCATAAGGACACCTCTCATTCACATTATTATATGAGAGTCATCAAACATGACTGCTGTAAAGCAATATCAAATAATAAAAGCAGTCTAATTCAACATGGTAAAACAAATTGAGCAATTATTTTTGCTCATCATTCAAAGGAAACAATTTAAGAAATATATTGCATCTATCCTCTCTTGTTTCAACTCTGCCTTTCGTTTATGTTCACATTTAAATAAGGCATTGAGCCCCTTTATACCGAAGGGAAAGCAGAGCGTTCAACAAGTTAATTGTTTCTTACAAATGAAAGCAACATTCTCATATTTTACAATCAATGCAAATCATCAGCAAGAGTTCAGATGATCAAAAGAAATAAAGATATGCAAAGAAACAGATTTGTATTCCATAAGAAAAGAGCATTTTATAGAGAACAGTCATGAATACTATTGCTACTACAGAATTGGTAAAGTAAATAAGATTGTTGTTACAAGTGTTCATGGTGGTAAGAGATGCTTATAGAAGTTTATGAGTCATAAAGGATTGAAAAAGCATTCTTGTCATGTAGTTAAAGCCAGTAGAAAGCTTGAACACAATGAGACAGCAACGAAGTATAACTTATTTAGCGTTAACAATAAATGGAGGATTAAATTTCAAGCCAGTTTGGTATGTTTTTAGTCTTCATTTCGGCTACAAAAGGTGCAAAAATGTCTTATACAAATGAAACAACATTGTATTTGATCATACCAAACAAAGACGAGTGTCTACAAGATTGCAGTGCGTAAAAGGTGAATTCATAACATAACATATCTGTATTTTTGGAAGTAGTTAATGAAATTACAGTGCTATCATGAGGGCTGCTTATTTGGTTTTATAAGCATGTGCCCTTACAAAAGCAACTCACAGAAAGTAACAAGTGAACATTACAAATACTGGTCAAAGTGAACTATAGCATTCATGATGAGGAGGGCTTCATATCAGAGAAAAATCATAAGATGAGACTGCTGCTACAAAACTAATTAAATTGAATATGTATACATGTTTTAAGATGCCAAATAATAGCAACAAAAATAACAGTGTATATTTAGTCATTGAAGCAGAGCATCATCATAAAGTGCCTACTTAATATATCAAGGAAGGTAGCTATAGTGTTCATATAAGCTCAAAGAGAGTATAGTTCTTAACTTATAATTTGCAACGATCACAAAGGCATAAAGCTACAAAAAAAAAAAGAGATGGTAGTAGAATATGCACAGTGGAAATGCTTTGTTTCAGGAAAGGAAAAAAGGATTTCAAGCAAAATCATACAAGTTTATCACTTTTTTCAGCTTTTATACCATGATTTTTGCTCAAAAATGGTTTTGAATACAAATTTATTGTTACCCATGTGAGGGTTTGCTTGAAAATACACAAAATACAATACATCACAAGTACCCAAATGGAGTTTTCTAAAGCCATATTCAAAATGCAAAGGAAAATGAAAAATTTATGTTTCTTTCTTTCAAAATCTAAACTAGGATTATATGGTGCCTCTGGTCATTGTAGCAAAACACAGAAATCGACAAGTAAACATGGAGATAGCCGCAACCTTATGGCCATTTTTTTTGCCTCACAAAGACTTAGTGAAAAGCTATAATAACAATAAGAACTAGCTTACCTTTGTCTTAGAAAGGGGGTCGACCACGCTTGAGGAATTTTTTTGAAGAAATCATCAAGTTTCAAGCATCGAACTAGGTTCACATGTGGCAGCCCGAGTGTAAAAGACAACAATGGATTTAAAATAAATCAAAATGTAGGTGAGTCATGGCTTGAAAACCCAATGAATGCTTTGGAAATGAAAGGAAAATGTTCAAATCTGGTAAAAGCGAACTTACCTTGTGAAGATTTAAAAGATTTAGCTCAGAAGCAGCAAGGTATGATGGTATTTTAAGTTCCAGATCAAGCATTATTTTTTAGAAACCCTACTCCATGGTGGCTAGAGCTAGCAAGATGTTGAGATCAATAAGGAAAGGAGACTAAAACAAAGAGATATATCAGAATATTATGCATAGTTGCGGCCTTAAGGCCAAAAAAATGCATCAAAGTGATTGAAAGGGCTCAAATTTATAATAGAATAATTTGAATCTTACATTTTCTGTTCAGGATCTTCAAAAATACCATCAAAATCGACAGAGAAAGGTTTAGTTCGAGCCTCAAACCCCAGCTCTCATGGCGACCAACAACTTCTTCGTGAAGCTTCTCTCCAAAGTCAAAAGAGCATAATGATTTTAGGGTTCTCATTTTTCCTTTTGCATAGGTTCAATGATGTTTTTTCTTTTTTGACTATCTTTTAGCCTTGAAGAAAATCATTATGTTTTTTATTCTCCCCGTGGCCATGACTTTTAAGTCGATGAGCCTAATGATGGCGTGGTCGACCTTTATACATGTTCACACACTTAGAGCTGGAAATGCAAAATATATGCCAAGTGTGGTCGGCCTTATATGCTTGCTAATGGTAATTGATTGTTGTGAGATATTTAAATAATGCCAAGTATAATGTGCATGGTCGGTTGATGATTATTCAGTGGAGAATGCATATTTTCAAATATATGCTAAGTATGATTTATGAGATGGAGAAACATGCTTTGTTAAATTAGCTTTATTCTTCAAATTTATTTGTATTATTCAATGTAAGTGAATTAATTAAATGATGCATTATAAATCATTTAATTAATTCATCATCTTAAAATGCAAATAAATAACATTATGTAAGGCTGAGTTACAACTATAGACCCAACTGAAGATTTGTCATGCAAGAATGGACTTTAAGTTATCATGGGTGAATTGATTAAAGCAAGGTGGATTTTGCATGTTTTGGCCCACATTCAGAGATTTCCAATTTAGTTTGAGTTACAGATCAGTTATACGCATGGTGACTGCAAGTTCGAGACCGAGTTCACTCATTTTTGCATGAGTTTGAGCCTTATTTTCAGGGATTTTTGCTTATGCTCAGATTTCACCTTGGAATTATCATTTTCTCACTGAAATTGACTTTCAGTTTGGTCTTTCATGCACTTTGGAGTTGCATCTTTTGTATATATTGGAAAAGTTTATCTTTTTTTGGGAGTTCTTTTATTTTCTGCTTTCACATACAGTAGTGAAGGATTGTAACTCAACTTTTTATTCAAGCATTGTAATAGAGTTTATTTTCAGTATAGTGTTTCCTTCTCAATACTTTCTTGAGTTTTTTAATTGTCAAAAGATGCCTATTTAATGGTCTAATGTGGAAAGCCTATTTTAAGGATGTAATGACATATTTTATTTGAACTATAAAGGCTAAAAATTAGGGAGATCACTTTGATGTGTGATAATTATGTTGATGGATTATTTATGATAAATTATGGCAAGATGAGAGTTACATACTATTCCTAGAGATTTCACGTATGTGAAGGGTGTGAGAATTTTTACCTTCATTATTTAGAGCTATTTTTGGGTAATGTAAAGCCATTTTTGGCTCCTAGTTTTGGCCCATGGTTTTAGCACTTCATTTACAATGCCATTTCTAGTATCTTGTTTTGTATTTGCCTATATATCAAGGTTGTGGAATAGTAGTTTGTATGAAAAGTTTTATAGGTACACAAATGCTATCAAATTTGATGTAGGATTGAAGGAATTTGAATGTATTGTAATATCTTTGCAGATAATACAAACTTGTTCTCTTTTTTGGCAGAATATTTTATTTGAAAAAGGTTTTCTACACATAAATCTTTGTGTTATGTGTATGGCTCTTGAGTATAGCTGATTTTCTTTTTTGATGGTTCATATTAGTTTAAATCTCCATTGATATTCTATAGTATAATTTTTGGATTTGCAAGTTTATTTCAAATTTCCATATTGTAGTAGTCTTCTTCATTTCTAACAATTAAAATGTGTTGCTATTGATAACTTTTTAGCATGACCAATAATTGCCTTATTCAAATGATTAATAGATGAGGAGATGATTAAAATGGATGCATTGAATGCCTTTAAATACTAGCACATAATATCAAATCATACCAACATTGTGTTTAATCAACTCAAAGTAGAAGAGCAAGGGAGGCCAATCAACCAAGTTTGAATTTTGAATTTTAAATTAGATACAAATAAAATTCTGGACTATGAAGTCACCTCTCAATTTGTAGATTTGTCTTGGAATAAAATAATGGTTAAACCCAATTGACAAATGACTAAATGAAAATAATAGACAAGTTCATAGTCATAAGATCACCTCTACATTTATAGACTTGTCTTGGAATCAAATAATGATTAAATTCAAGTGACAAATGACTAACAAGAAGATATAAAGACATTTATCACTAAATACATATATTAAAACATTACTTTAATATAAACATAAACTAAATAGAAAATGACATAAATATAATAATTCCACAATTAGAAATATATAATATCCTTCCAAATGAGGACCCATACAAAGCAGGCCCTATTCATTCGGGGATAATGTGGAAGACATCTCATTCTTCACCTAACAATTGGGATTTAATCAATTAGATATCAAATTAACTACACCTACTCGTCCAGTCACCTCCTATTTCGCCTCTCTGTATTTCATCTTTTAACTTATTTTGCCCTGACAAATAAAATTACTTTTTAGAAACACACATATCGTACAATCATTCGTCTACAGTAACAGGTCAACACTCTTGTCTCCTCACGGGACTGAGTGTTAATATAATCAGTATAGAACTTCATCCTAAGGACTCATAACCTCCATACAGTTTGAACCAACAGTTCTTTCTTTATTTTTTTATTTTGTACTTTTTAAGTTTTGGGTTTCAAAAGACTCGAGGAATTCTTAAGAATGGATGCAGAGGCAGATGGCTTTGAAGTAATAACTAATCTATATTGAGAAGAAAGATAAGGAGGAAGCGCGGTTTGTCTTGAAGGGTGAAAATGAGATCAATTCTATCCAGTTCAAGTTCAAGTTCAGATCATAATCATGGTGGCAGTCGTACTCATCTTTATCTGAATATCTATGACCTCACCCCTTTGAACAATTACATGTACTGGTTTGGAGTGGGAATTTATCATTCTGGGATTGAAGGTATTATTGCTTTCTTTGTCTCTTTTTTCTTTTCTGTTAGCATAGATCCACTTGAGTAGGAATACATTTTATTATGATAAGGGAATAACATAACAGATAAAGAAGAGCGCACCTATATATATTGAAGCCTATGTATCTATCACATGGTAATAAAAAAACTGGAGTTGGGTATTGTATGTGAAATGGCAAGGCATATTCAAGGGATGCATGGTGCAGAAGCCTCTCGAAAAGAAAAGGGATATAACAAAGTTGTGTACAGATAGATAGATAGACGTGCTAATGTTTATCTTGCAAATTTTAAAGATCTAATAACAACTGACACAGATTTAGTCTACATTTTACTTTTCTTTAGTGCCATGTATAGGTTCATGTGTTATGTGTGCCGCTATTGTTTTTCATCGGGTGTCCATATCATTATTTTTATTTTTGCTCAGTGCCGGGGACAGAGTCTGTGGGCTTGCCATATAGTGATCTGGGTTTGAGTGTAGCTGTGGGTATGAGATTGTGGATTGCTTGTAAGGTGACGGCTTGAATTTGGTTAGTACATTTTCAAATTTTCCCAGATATCAATACTTCATAACCTCACTTACCCATTTTTTGTTCCCCATATTTTAATGCTACATAACTGGCCCTACCCAATATATGGAAACCCATATTTCAGTGCTCTATAATCAATCATCCCCATTTATCAGTACTACATAACATCAGTGACATATATTTCAATCCTCCATTACGTCACTTACCCATTTAGTGTTCACGTTATATCAATACTCTATAAGCTCACTTACCTATGTTTCAGAAATTTACGACCTCTTAACCCTTGGGGATATGGGCTGCCTTATTGCGGTGTGACAATTTAAACCTGGGCCACTCTATTGTTTTTCATTGGGTGTTCGTTATTATAATTTTTGTTTTTGCTCATTGCCGGGGACAGAGACTGTGGGCTTGCCACATTGTGATCTGGGTTTGGGTGTGAGTGTTGGTACGGGATTGTGGATTGCCTGCTCAGGTGACGGTTTGAATCTGGGTAATACACTTGCAAATCTTCCCCATATGTCAATGCTTCATAACCTCACTTACCCATTTTCTGTTCCCCATATTTTAATGCTACATAACCGATCTTACCTGTTTTTTGGAAACCCATATTTCAGTGCTCTATAATCTTACCCATCTATTGTTCCCCATATATCAGTACTACATAACATCGGTGACCTATATTTCAATGCTCCATTTCCTCACTTACCCATTTATGGTTTGCCATATATCAGTACTACATAACATCAGTGGCCTATATTCCAATGCTCCATTACCTCTCTTACTTATTTAGTGTTCACCTTATATCAATACTCCATAAGCTTACTTACCTGTATTCCAAAAATATACGACCTCTTATGACCCTTAGGGAAGCAGGCTGCCTTATTGCAGCGTGACAATTTAAATTTGGGTCACTCCCCCATATATATGAACCACAACTCTTTAGAGTCTTAGACCAATTAAACTTTTATGTTCCCTTCATTCTGCAACTCCTATGAATATTACTCTACAAATACAATTAGCTTGTAATTGATCCACCTTTGAAAATGGGAAATTGTCTGTCTGTTTGAAATATCAGTCCTATCTGTTGTGCTAGATCGGTATGTTTAATCGTTATACCATTCTAGCACCATTCTTTGAGTCAACACCCCTTCTTGTAGGGCAAACCCTTTTTGTGGCTCCCCGATGGTGACTGCAGGGACTTTACCCTTTGCATATGTTACCAGAAACGAGAAATGTGATGTGACACAATGAGAATGCAACAGAAAACGGGATTTATAAAAAATGCAGGCAATTATATAATTAATTCATAGTGTTTAATGTTTTTCTAGATAAATTAGCTGGGGTATCTATTGGGGCCCAACCTGCAAATCACACAAGTTCTTACAGGTAGCCAGAAGGCCATAAAATACCGTCACAGACTATGGAATCAAATTGAGAAATAAAGGAGTCAAGGTAACAGAAAGGCAAAGCCACTTTATCTATTTAAAACATGCGATCTCAAAGTCATTTTTTAAGAGGGTATTTTCATATTTTTTCCTTTACAGCTTCTCACTGTAGTCCACATCTCTTGAAGCTGATCATCTGAATCATGATCCAGATCTTCTATACTGCCCCCTCTAGTGTCAGAAGGAAAATCCTCCTTGTCCACCTCAGAAAACACTGTGGTTCAAAACAAAATGCATTATTTGTAGAAGAGATAGCTAACAATTTAATGATATTGCCCAGCCCTCAACCTCCTACATTTGCTGCAGGAAGCTTCTTTTCCTACACATTAACATTTTTCTCCACACTTACTTCTTTCTTACTCTTTGCCGGACTGTTCTGTTCAGAGATTGAACTCCCTATCAATTGGTGTGATCTCTTAGCATTTTCCCACCAAGAGGGTTTACCTGAAAGTTGCTACTTAAAACACCTTCAGCAGCGGAAAGCAAGATTCTCATAATCCAACAGCTATTTCCACACCTTATTCCTGACTTTTAAACCTATATCTTTAGGAAGTCCGAGGGCAAAATCAAGTTCTTCCAGAATACCTGCTGTGGAAGTTAACACATGTTTTTATATCTTAGGGGATATCAAGATGCATTTTCCTAGAGAGTTACCAATACTTTTTAAAGTAAGAATATGCCAGAAATGAAGCAGCATATTTGACAAATAAATCCAACTGAGAGGGATCTGAAAAGTTTCTGTGATGGGGATAAAACCTGGATACCATGATTTAATGAACGAGAAGTCATATCCCATGTCCACAATCCTTTCTCAAGAATGCAATTTCTATCATATGACATATTATAATATTTAATTATATAATTAATCCATAGTATTTAATGTTGTTTTGGATAAATTAGCTGGGGTATCTATTGGTGCCCAATCTGCAAAGCATAAAAGTTCTTGCAAATTGCTAGAAGGCCAAAACAATCCTCACAAAGTATGGAATCAAATTGAGAAATAAAGGAGCCAAGCTAACGAAAAGACAAAGCCACTTATCTATTCTTAACATGAGATCCCAAAGTTATTTTAAATTAGGGCTTTTTATCCTTTTTTCTTTGCAGCTTCTCACTGTAGTCCACACCTCTTGAAGCTGATTGTCTAAAATTTAAATGATGATCCATATCTTCTATAATGCTCCCTCTAGTGTCAAAAGGTGGTGTAGTCATGGGCAGAGGATTCAATGAAGGATCCTCCAACCATGTAATGAAATGAAATAAAACACAATTACATAGTGATAGAAGAATCTAATGAAACAGTAAAATAACAATATGAACTTTATTGATTCTCAGCCACAATTCGCTGCAATGGGCTTCTAACATGCTAGGCCTTAGCTGTTTGGTTACAAACATTCAATTTATAAAAGTTGAATTATATTATGATACAATGCTCCAATTTGACTCTCCACTCTCTCACTCTAATCACTCTCATAAGCTCCAAGGTTAGGGTTTCTTTTATAGTCTTCTTCAAAAGCGTCCATTATGATCTTTGTTGTACCCAAAGCCAAAATTTTTGCTTCACTAAGGCATTTTGCTTAATTGAGTCTTAATCTAGTTAAAGTGTTGTCAAATGGTCGTTTTTGGGGTTTTCAGATATGGAGTTGGTGTCAGTGTCATGTCAGTCTGTTGCTGAAAAGATTTAAGAAAAGTGAAAATCTGAACGGGAATCATCAAAATTTTCTATCTCTGGAGAAGGGAGCACTTTCTTAAATGGGCGCCCTATCTTTTAGGGGTCTAGATCCTGTTTTTAGGGTTTGTCACCTCCAGCAGACATTCGTCCGGCATCACGTCAGCTTCGCAGTAAGCTATCAAGCCTGTCAAACGGACTTGTTTCGAGCAAGTTGTGAAAGATACATCGCAAAACGAGGCGAAGGCGAGAATTGGCTAACACTGGTAAAAAGCGAAGCTTTTGGGAATGGCGCCCATCTTTTTGAGGTGCCGAATGAAGGTTCTTGGCTAAATGCCACCCAAGATGTTTATCTCATTTTTGTTCGAGCTTCGCAACGCATCCGTCAGCAGGTGAATCTGAGTTGCTGAAGTGTCTGAACTTGAGGTCAAATGTAGGGTCAAATCTTAGTCAAAACGTCAGAAGAAAAAGCAAAAGAGCACATTTTGGGAAAGGCGCCCAAGCTTTTCAAGCCTTTAATGCTTTCTTTCTGATGATTTCAGATGTTCAATGTGTCCGTGTTACGTTCAGCTTTCCGTTGCCTGTCTCCGTCAGTTCATGAGATGCTTCAGCAGCTTGCAGTCAAGGTTTTTGTGATATTCTAGCCAGTTCCTGAAATGGCTAAGTCTGGGATGAAAAGAACAGCTTTTCAAAAAGGCGCCCTAGTTTTTCACCCCTCAGATGTTGTTTTCTTGGGAAATGTGCCTTTGCGGTATGCGTGCGAGAATGAAGTTAAGCAGCAGTGAACGAGATCGATCACGAAAGTTGTTAAAGCCAGTTATGAGGATTTTGTTTTTTCCCTTTGTTGAGATCTGAGGATGTTAAAAATTTGACTAAGTAAAGAGAAAAGTGCAGCTTTTGAAAAGGCGCTTGGATTTTGAGGCCTTAGGATGTCGGTTTATAATGCGATCTCAAGATATCATTTGTCCGGTTTTACCGGCTTTGCAATGCACATCCGGCCCGGCCAATGGAGAAGTCGATCCAACCCGGTGTCGAGGAAGGGGATGAGCGAGAGGTCAGCCGAGAGGTTTGAAAGCTTAGAAATTTTTTCATAAGAATTTGGCTAAGTAAGAGTCGCTTGAAGTTCAAAGTTGAATTTTGAAGGAGAGTGAGTTGAATGGACGCCTTAACTGGAGTTCTGACTGCAGTTAGACTGAACGATTTCTGGGTTGTTATCTTCAGTTCGTGTATTGGCACGTGGAGTGATCTTTCAGTTTGCATGTCGAGTTAACTAGTTTGCATGTTCAATTAACTACCTTGCATGTTGAGTTAACTTGATTACATGTCCACTTAACTGAAGATTACCACTGAATGTCAACTGAAGTTTACATGCATGGCGATTTTGGTTGCAATTGTGAAGATTTTAGTGAAGATGGCACTTCATCAAATGTCAACTGAAGTTCAAAAGGGACGAATTGAATGGTGAAGCATATTTTAGTGAAGTATGGCGAATTTGCATGTTAACTGAAGTCATGAAAAGGGTCGCCATATTTAAGGTTAAAATAGTGAAGCATAGTTTTGTGAAGCTACGCACTTTTTAAGGATGGCAACTGTAGTTCCAAAAGGGTTGCTATATTTAGATTTTATATTGAAGCATAAATGTGAAGTTGGCGCATTCTTGAAGGCCAACTGAAGTTCCAAAAGGGTCGCTATTTTTAGAACATATTTATTGCATGAAGATGGCGAATTCCTCATCTCATTCAAGATTGCTAACTGAAGTTATCAAAAGGGTCGCCTTAGGTTAAATTTGATGAATCATAAAGCGAATGTGAAGATGGCGAACTTGATAAGATTGTTAACTGAAGACAAAATCGCATGGTTAAGTTGAACTGAAGATTTGAAAGGGTAACCCTAATGCATGGCCATTTATTTAGCTTGTTCGAGTTTTAGTTAACTAAAATGGGGTCCAATTAGAAGCCAAGCGCACTTTTCAAGCATTCTTTGCTTAATGCGAATTTTCTATGATGAAAATCTATATATTTCAAGCATGGCGTTCATTATTTCATCATCTTTTGCTCTGAAGCTCTTATTCTTTTTGAGTGACCAGCAAGCTTAAGGTGATTCAGGTTTCCGTTTTCAGCGTTCTTCGAAGCAACGAGTTCAGATTGTTCAGAGGAAGGCGATTCTAAACTTTATTTTCAATTTGCATGCAGGTTTTATCAAATTCCAGAGAAGAGATTTGCAGATTTTTCAGAAGCAGACAAGCGAAACTTTCTATCTTCTGTCTTATTTCTTCTATTTCTCACCTTAGGTACTTTCTTCGCATGTCAAAGAAATTCAATACACATTCAGAATCTGATCATCAGGGTTCGCACATTTCAACATTTGCAGCAAGACCCACGTCTTAGATTTTTTCGAGAAAATCGCCCCTTGCCTTCATTCTGAAGCTCTGTTCCTTTTTCCGAGAATCTCTTTGCATGTGGGCTTAAATTACATTTTTTCAAGAATCTAGCTATCTGGGTTTGTTCAGAATTCAGTTGTGCACAAAACCCATGTTCCAGAAAAACTTCGAAAATTTCTTTCGTCAGAGGCTATTTTTAGCTTTGTCCAGAGGTTTTCAGAAAGTTCTCCAAATATATTTGACTTTACAGTCAAAAGTCATCATTTTCAAAATGCAGTTCAACCTTATTGATTACAAGGTGAAATCAGCCCTTACACATAATTTCATCAAAACGTCAGATACAGACCTGAATCATGTTTATCCAGTGGTCAATTTGAGCAGTTTGGAGAATGTTAGCAGCAATTCGATGAAGAATCTTGAGCGTTCTGGGTTGCTCGCAGCGGCATCCATTCCTGTTTCTATCTTCGATCTTGAGTTTGTACTTGCTTGCATCAAGCATTATGACTCGTCTTCACGACAGATCAGATCAGTAGATGGAAGGGTTGTTTGCAATCTCAATCCGAAGGACATAGAGAAATGTTTTGCTATTCCTCCTCGTTCAGATAACTTCACCGTGTTTCTTGAGGCTTGTGAGAAGATATGGAATGCTGATCAACAACGTTCACAGAGAAAAGTTGCTCAGAAATGGTTAACAGTGCAGAAGACTAATTTGCCTAAGAAGGTTGGTCGTGGAGAATTCAAAGAGGAAGTTGCTGTTTTGATAACTTTACTTAACCGAGTTACTGGTCAATCAGATGCTAGCACTTTCCGTTCATGGATGTTTTACTTGATTACCAGAATTCTTGATGGTACAGAGCGTTTTGATTGGGCTATGTTGATTAGTGATTGTTTACATCAGCAAATTACTAACTTTCTCAAGTATCACGAGTTTCATATGATATCCTATTTGGTCTACTTGGTTGCATTTCAAGGTAGCTACAGGTTTCTTAAAACCAATGGCACTTTCAGTGTTCAGCGTGTTCATGAGTATTATCCTCAGTTGGAGTTTTCTCAATCCGAGCAAGACTTCCAAGCAGTGAATGATCATTTTTCCATGAGAACCGTGAGAGATCTTGATGATGAGATGCACATTCGTATCTCCGCCGAGGCCAAATCAGCGATGGAAACTTGGGCGGATTGGTTTATCCAGTTTCCTACTTTCACATACCTTCGTGTTTATGGATATGTTGGAGAGCCCCTGATGTTACCAAGATACCCTTCAGATAAGCTCATTTTTATGGAGTTCCTCAGACAGATGCAGCATGTTCACTTCTTTCTTCGTAGTCGTCATAAGACTGCAGCTAATTTTCCATTCACATTGGGAATTTTCACATGTGATGCTGCAACAGATGCCAGGCATATGTCTACTGAGATTGAAAGGTTCAAACTCAAGCCTTATACTGAGAGGCGTTCCTATGATCCTCTTGGACATTATGCAAATCGGTTAGAGCGAGGGATTGCACATGCGCCAACACTTGAAGATTTCTGGGCAAATTGTGAGGATGAATTCGAGGTCCGTCGTCGTCACTACTGTAGACTCACTATTGGTCAGCTCTCTGATTACCTATCAGAAGATGTTGATGGTCTATCCGATGATGATGGAGAAATTCTTCTCAATTCTTATGTTAAGGATCAAGTTGCTCGGCAGCCACTTCGCTCACCTGATTGGTATGCCAAGGAGAATACTTCTATCGAAGAGGTTTCCAGATCAGTTATCAAGACTAGCAAGTTATTCTTGGAGAGCAAACGGACACGGAAGTCAGTTCCTGTAGCAGAGCCGCCAAAGGGTTTCTCTTCGTTGCCTTCTACTTCTAGAGCAAGACCTAGAGTCAAGGCTATTATTATACCTCCTGAAGGGGTTAGACTTAGTGGAAACACGGGGAAAAGGGCTACTGGTAAAAGGAAGTAGAAACAAATTGAACATGTTCCTGAGGTTCCAGTAGAGACAGTCATTCAGGCTGAGCCTCACGTTTCACCTCCTAGTTCGCCTCATGTGCAGCCCATTGATATAGATTCTGAGCCCGAGACACCAATTCAGGCTGGATCGGAGACACCTGAACCACCACAGGTTGATACATCAGGGACAGTCTCTCCGCGAATTGAGAATATTGTTCAGTCTTGTTGGCTTGAGAAGTCTTTAGGAAGACAGAGGCGTGAACCATCATACAACCTTGATTTATCTGAGTTTGGTGAACCTTATCAGAGAAGGTCAAACAAGAAAATCAAGAAACAGGTGCACATTGAAAAGACTCCTGAATCCGAGATTGTTATTGAAGTTGCAATTCCTTCAGAGGGTAAAAGCTTAGATGAAGTCGAAGTTGGTGACTTTACATTTACTAAGGCTAATCTTGGCAGGACTACACGAGAGACAAATGTAACTCTTCTTAAGATTGTTACCAATAATCTTGAAGAGCGTATCACCAAAGATGGAGAAGATAAGGCATTACTTAAAGCTGAAATTGGTCAACTTCGTCAATACATTTATGATCTTGTTCATGGAAATCCGAGTAGAGCATCTGTTCTTCCTCAGAGTACACCTGCAGAACAGCGAAAATTGGATCAATTAGTAAGTCATGGCAGACTTTTGGACAACTGGATTGAAAGTTTAGTTGCTGCTGGTAGAACTCTTCTTGCAGATTTGTATCAGTTGAGGAGTGAGGCACATAAACTCCGTCAGGGTATTCAGTTGTTGGAGATTGCAGTTGCAGAGAATTTGGCAAAGGATCGGGTTCTGGTATCTCAGTTATCAGTTGCATATGATGCTTTGGAAGTGGTCGAGGATCAAGAGAAAGTTTTTACTTGGAGAGAGCAGCACCTTCTCAGAACATAAATATGTGAGAAGATCTCTACCAAATTGTTTTCACTCAAGGATGATGTGATTGGAGTACTTGCACTTGTCAGCGGTTTTGTTGTTCAGATTCCGTGTCATTATCTTCTGGAAGATGGTACGTATGTTGAGTTGGATAAAGTTCAAGCAAAGTTCGAGAAGCTGATTCGTGACAGCCTTGAAGGTGAACCTATGGCGCCTAGGTTAGAGAATATTTCAGTAATTGCAGCCAGTTTCAGAAAGGCGACTGAGGAATGTAAAGATGGCATGCACACAATCACAGAAAGTGGCAGAGAACTAAAGAAACAGACTGTTGTTTTGAACAGCGTCAAAGTGCCAGATGACAGAGAGATCGATGAGTTCTTGGTCGAAGTGTTAGACCGAGTTGACATGGAGTGATCTGCCAGTTCGAACGTGCAGTTAATTTCAAGGGTTGAGTCACGGCGGTAGTTAACTTGACTTCCAGGTGCTGAAGTTCGCCTGGCGACTTAATGCATACTTATCTCATCAGCAGATTA
>VDFB02018401.1:0-16666 GCA_007258455.2 Sequoia sempervirens
CAAAGGTTTTTTTGTTGCTAAGTTCGAAAACACTTTAGATAGAGAAAAAATCTTGTATGAAAATTTCTTTTGCTGGGAGGACAAATACCATCTGATGGTTAAACCATGGCACACCAACTTTAACCCAGCTTCTGAAACCTTCAATAAATTCCCGATTTGGGTCCGGTTGCCTAAACTCCCTCTTCACCTTTGGAGTGACTCTCTCTTGGAGGAGGTTGGGGAAGCCCTAGGTGATTTTCTAACTGTGGACAATGAATTTTATAATCTTTATCACTCTACCTTTGCCCGAATACTTGTTGAAATTGATGTCTCAAAAGGACTGCCTGCTGAGGTTCTCTTAAAATCTTCTAGAGGGTCTTGGATCCAATCGTTGGATTATGAGGGGGTCCCTTTCCGCTGTAGAAGATGTTTCAAAACAGGACATGCTGCTGCTCAATGTGGATTTGAGAAGAAGTCTAAGACAACTACTTGGTGGAATGGCGCCTCACAACAACATTACACGGTGGAGAAGAAGTATGGTCCGCTTCGGAGCTTCTCTGAGGTGGTGGCTTCTGATTCACATGCTGCTGAAGCTTCTGACTCACAGGCTGCTGGGGTTTTTGATTCACTTGCTGCTGGGGCTTTTGATTCACAGGATGCTGGGGTTTCGTCTGTTGGGGTTTCTCCTTCCTCCGCTGGGGAAGCTACCATAATAAATCATATTGAGAATACTACTAGACCGGTTTCTGTCTCTACTGATGGTGCTTTGTTTCCCACCTCTGATTGCTCTCTGGTTATTTCCACACCTATTCAGGTGAACTCTGATGTTACCTCCCAGGTTGCGGATTTTCATCCTCAGGAAATTAATGGGCTGGCTTGGCAGGCTAAGGCAGCACAAGTTGAAGAAGGCTGGACTACTGTTATTGGAAGAAAATCTAAACCCTTTGGGCCTTCTTTCGATATGAATCTTCGCTCCAACAAACGAAACTCTAATTGTAAAACTTAATGGTGTTTGTTTGTGAGCTGGTTTTTTGTTGACTGCAGGCTGTCTTTTCTGCAGTCTGGTTTTTTTGGCTTGTTTAATTGTGTGGCTTTTAGACGCTAATGAGTTACGGTCCCCATCAATCTGTTTTTCCCAATTTCAAAACATTCGCCTATTTATATCTATCATGACAATAGTAGGTGGGCCATAATGTGAATTTGCATCTTCCAATTTGAACAATGATAATAGGTAGGAAAGATCCCACCTTTGAAATTTATGGCGCCAAATAGACTATTCCATGACATCACAACACTTGATGGGAAGTTGGAAAGAGAATATAATCAAAGGCATAAATATTAGAGTCCGAGGGTTGGAAATACCACAAGACTTGTACCATAGGTTGGAGCATCATGAGTCGAACAATGGGCATATGCCAATAAAGACAAGTCCAAAATTCTAACAAATAAGAAGTAAAGAATGAGGGAAAGTTGGAATACATGAGAAGATGAAGAGGTCTAAAACTCCAATAGAAAGTAAAGAAAAATGGAGTTGGAAGGAAAAGACATACTCAATAGGTGAAAAGCACACAACAAAAATAGGACTAGGGGAGACACAAAAGACAAAGAATAGGCCTAATATCTACATACCTAAATTGAGTGAAAACAAGACATGAGATAGAAATTGATTTTGGAATGCTTATGCTTGGAAATAGAAAGAGTGTCTATTTGTGTGTGTGGTTGTTGAAGTGAGGGCTTTCCTCCATTGTAAGTTTGGAAAAGGGTATTTTATTTAGTTAAATTGTATTTAAAATAAATTGGATTTCTTCAATCATGCCCACATGAGGTGGAGTCAAATGGTATGATTCTATAGGAATGTTTTAAGATGGTAAATGGTAGTTTTATTTTAATTTTAAAATCTTGAAAATAGGCATTTTGAGGCCATTATAGCAATTTTTTATAAAACCATTTGTATTTGAAATTCAAAACAAATGATTGTGGAAGTACATTGTGTATTTTTAGATCAAAAATGTATCCTTGAATTTGAAATATCTTTTATTTTAAAAGCTAGAAAATTTTGGGGATTTTGAAGGTATCATATGACTCCATTAATGGAGGCTTGCGAATTTTTATAGTTTTGACCCCTTTGAAGAAAAATAGAAAAATTGCATTTAAGACCTCTTATGAATGGATTGTTTTGTGGAATGAGTTGTCTCCTTAATATTTGGTAATTTTGTATCTTTTGGAAAGGTGTCAAGAAGTTTTGCATCAATTTGTGTGTCGTCCCAATTATAAAATTGACTTTTAGGATCCTTGTCTTTTCCTTGTGGGATTTTTGTATCTAACATTATTGTGATAATTCTTACATATGCATTGATTGATGTGTGTGACATGCACAATCTTATGTTTACTTGGGCATGAGTTGCCACATGCAATGTTGTGTACCTTGGTAGTGATAGTGATGAATCCATAATCTTCTTATTTGAAGCTCAAGGGTTACCTAGAGTGGCTTCGACATCTATTGCACTTGATGATAATAATATGGTTGGGAGGTGGGTAACATTCCCCATTGGTCCATTTTGGAAGATCCCTCGAGAGTTGAAAGATTTCCTAGTTCAACAATGTGTGGTATTCTTTATGTTTATTGGAGCATCTTGAAGGTGGCCCACCACTATCGCTATAATATTCCTTGTATCTCTTATTTAATTATTTTCACAACTTTGTAAATAGGGTATGTGAGACCTTTATATTTAGTGCACATTAGTACTTTGATATAATTTGTGATTTGGGTTATGATTAATCCATGTTTAGGATGAAATTGCTTTAACAGAAATTACCTATTGTTATTGTTTGGTATTTTTTACATCTCATCTTATGAGGGTGTTAGCATGTTTGTAATGCTAAAATCATGATAATTGTGTATGTTTGGATTAAATTGTTTTATGTTAAAATTATGATTAAGGATGTTTGTGGTTGAATCTATATTGTATTATAATAATGTTTGAATTTTATATCATTATTGTTATCCTATCTTGTCATTGGTGTCGAAAAAATATGGCTTTCCAATTCATTTTTTCACATTTTACTTTCAATTCCTTGCCTTTGTGCTTGGGAGCTAGTGTGACTTTCTCGTTTCTTTGAAATCGTACCTTTTGGGTAGCTCTCGTGTAGCCAAGTTGGTGCCAACAATCCCTTTAGAGTTTTCCTTGAATTGTTTTGTGACACCTTTTAAATTGAGGAGTTATGCCTTGTTGAGTGAAGAAATTGTGTTTGCAAATTTTCTTGTCTTTGTGTGTTTTTTAATTATTTTGGGGTATCAAAGTTATGTTAACTTCGATATCATGCTTAGTTTCATGTTTAGTGTTGTGGTATTTGATTTGGGCCAACTCCGATATGACCCCTTACTAGTTGAGGTATTGAAGTTGGTCCAACTCCAATACCACCTTGGTTGTCAAGGTTTGTACTGGAGTTAAACTCTAAGACCATCTTAGGGTATCAAATTTGGGCCAACTTAGATACCATCTCTTAGTATCGAAGTCGGGAGGACTTTGATACCCTCTTGGAGTGTCAAAGCAGGATGAAGCCTGATACCTTGTCAAGGTGTCAAAGGACAAAGGAAAAGGATGACCTTCGAGAGAAGAAAACCCTTTGGCCATTTTGTCTTGTTAGTTGTTGTAACCCATTAGGTTTTGGGAGGTGATTTAGTAGAGATGTTAGAAGGATGTTCCAAGGGTTTTAGGAATCTTATCTCTCTTCCAAGCCCCATTTTTCTTGCGAGTCTTGGTGTTTTGTCCCAAGGTGGAGTTAAATCTTCCACTTGTGTTGTCTTGCTTAGAGCAAGGGTGATGTATCGTGTGTGTGTTGGTCATTGTGTTTGACACTATGCTAGTTGTGCACATTAGTGTGAAGTGTGTCATGTCTTTGGCTTGTCCTAATTGTTGGTAATATTTTTCCCAAAAAAATATTTTTCTTGGCTAATGCTCTAGGTAGTTGGCTTGGGGCATTACATTGATTCTTCTCTTTGGGTAGCTTTTTAACTCTTGTGGTTGATGCACAAGGAAGACCTTAGCAAAAATATTGTGATAAATCCTACACCGAATGAAAATATTCTTCTAGTCTATTGGTTGCTCCCATTCAATTACCCCCATATCTAAATTACCTTAGTTAGGCAATAGTTTTCCAAATCAATATTGACCCAAATCTCTACTTAGTTAAGAACATAAATTTAAATGTGATAACATAATCACTCATTGCTCCTCCAATTTTTTTTTTGAGGCGGGGATTCTGTCACTCTTGTATATAACTAAGGTTTGGAGGTGTGACTCATCATGCAACTCGCCACATCAACACATCTATTGAGAAGTGTCTAAAATTTGACTTTTAAAATATTCGACCAAAAACTTGATCATGAGATCCCCAATAGTTGAACAAAAAAATATCATTTGTTGCTTGTAGATTATCATATTATTATTTAAAATAAAACTAATATGCAACCTAAATGGACCAAATACCTATTGGTAACCATAAATCTTTGATATCTCTAGTTTTTATATTCAACACATATGGATCAATAGTTGAACACAAAAAAACTATTTGATGTTATAAAAACAACACATAATTATTTGAACTACAACTTATATCAAACAAAAATAGACCAATAGTTGAACATTAGAACTTTTTGAAAACCCTTCACTTTGCTACTAATGGGAAAATACATGGTATTTATTGTGCTCACCTTTTATATTTGTGATAGGACAAACTATTAATATGAAATACTCCAATGCTTGTACATTGCTACTCCAATAATTGTACACATTAGAATATTATTTTTTACTATGATAACAATACTTGTTTAAATGAGTGTCTTATTCTATTAAATGAGCATTTTATTTTATAAATGACACACTTATAGTGGATAGTTATGATATTTTATTTGAGACAAAAATATACTTATTTCACTTCTTGATGAATGTATTTATGTTTTTTTTTACATAACATTAGAGGTTGTCATGTGTTCAAGTATGGGTCCATTTTTTATCAACATTTGGTTATTTTTTTATGTACATATGGACTATTTATTTACAATATCTAATATAAATATGTGGTAAGACTGAATATTATAATCATCATTGACTGCACAACTATTGGACCCTGCACAACTACTGACCCCTCTCCCCTAATCCAATGCTGCACGAACATACCTGGTTGTCTAATAAACCCCAAGTCTCTTTGAAAACCCGTATCATTTTCTTTGTTTGGTGTTGAAGATGGTCACGAAGTACTACTTTGGCATCATTAAAAGTTTACATACCTTGGGGGTTTCTAATTTTCTTGCACCCAGTTTTTCAGTTTCATCTAAAGTAACAATACCTTTGGTGAGGACTCCATCCTAAGGTAACAACCATTTTCCTTTTTTTCACTGAGATAGAAGGCTTGATAATCTTCTCATAGACATGGTGCTGAATGAAATGCAGCAGAGCTTTAGTATATACCTAAGTGTCATGGGAGATAGTAAAAAGAGTTTACATTAGTAGGTAAGTGCTCTAGGAGGCGGCGTTTCATTCCATTTAAAGAAAGCATTACATTGAGTGGGTTGGTAACACTCATTTTGTTTTGGCGGGGAAAGAAGCCTTGATCTTCTCAGGTGCAGGAGAATTCATGATCTTAATTGTGTCATGAGAGAAGATTTGAAAATAGAGTTTGGAATTATACAAGGTGTGCCCTGGGAGGAGGTTGCCGACCCTCCAAGAGGGCAAGTCTCACTCCAATCAGCCTAGGGTTGAGTTGGGAGATGAAAATGGTTATTGGTGAGAGGAGAGCGTTGGCGAAGAGATAGAAAGGGCATGGAACAATGGAGGCAACTACAGATTTTCCCTAACATAAAACTTTTTTATTCTAACACTAAATTTCTTACCATTTAACCATGTTCAATGTTTTAAGAAATCCCTTTTGAGTAAATAATTTTATTTAATCCTTTAAATACCCAGGACAAAACAAACAATTAAATGGAATTGAGCTATCATCCACTAACAAGCCCTGGAAATGAAGACTTCCAAAACAGGAGGTACTAATACATAAACGAATAACGAAAAAAGGATATATGGCACATATGTAAAGAATTCACACTAAAGAAACCTAGCCCACTCCAACTTTCAAACACTTTTCTGTGCAACGCAACTACAGAAAATTGATATCTGCTGAGATATGTCAGTTCTTGTGTAAGCGATGTTGTTATTGGTAGTGATACTGTCTAGCAATGTTATTGCTAGTGATATTCAAGAGGATTTATAGACTGGTGTGACTTCTGAGTTGCTAGGCCTACTGCTAATGATCAAGTGGTCAGCACTGGCCTAAGGCTCGCAAAACCTAAATTTCTATAGTTCAGCTGTGTTAACCTAAACACGTGAAGCAGCCCAAAACAACTTGTCTCTTCAGGCCATGGTAACATTACTCCCACGATAGTTTTGACCTGCCGCATTTACCCTGACATTTTCGTAAATTTTGAAAAACTATTTGTGAGTTTCTTTTTAAATTATATCATCTTTGGGGTTCAATTTTTACATTTCATGAAACAAATATACAAACCAGAGGCATACTAAAATAATTAGTTTACTATCATGGAATTTTTTATATTTTCTAGTTTTTATTTTATAAATTAAATTTTAAACCTAAATAGGTTTTTTGAATATTTACCCTGGTGAGGATTTAGGGAAAAAAAAACCAGTAGAAATTTTTTTTTTTGTTTCTTAAGCCTTTCAATATTTTTTTAGTTTGCATGCCATTTTCTTCATGTATTGGATTAATTTTTTTTAATCTGGATGCCCTATATTTCATATTAATAGCAAAATCAATATTTTTCCTCTACTTTTACCAGCGTTTCTGAGTTTCCAAAATGGGAAACACGGGGATGGAATTTTGGGAACAGCTGTTAAAATGACTTAAAGTAAAAGCAGCTGAAATTTTAAGAAGTAATTATAATGTGCTGCATTTGCAATTACAATCCTCCCCATTTTAGGTTTTTCGGTTTTTTTGGAGCGGTTTCCTTTGAGAGTTTGTCTTTGTTTTGTGAACTAATTGATATGGTCCACCGAAAAGGCACGTCCCTCAGGACATCCTCAAGTCTCGGGACATTAGAAACATCCATCTACGGACATTTCACCAGCTGGAACTTTCTTCTAAAATTGTAATTTCGATTTCCCAGCAAATAGATGCTTCCTTTCTTAGGTTCAGGAAATTATAGACTAATGGCACTAGAGCAAAGATTTTGCTTTCTTGACAAAGTTGTAATAGTTGGTGAATATTTTGTATCAAATCTTGAACTGCCACGGCGGCAAAGAACATTTTGCTCATCAAACCAGTGTTGCGCAAGATGCATGTCAACCATATCAGATTTTTCTCCAGATGGAGTACTGATATACAAGTTCTACTGAATGTTTTACATAGGTAGACTTAATAATTCACCCACTCACATTGGAATAGCATCCAACTTGTATACAGATGCACAATTAAATTGAAGAATGTCGATGGTATGAAAGATTTCACGGTCACCAGCTAAAACTTAAATGCCTTGTGAATGATTCTTTGGCTTCCAAGTTTGTCTATTTGGAAAAGCAGCCATGAAATGCGCTGCTGGAGTTGGTTGCATCCTTTCTGAAGGATAATGCTGTTGTGGAAAATTGTGGCTAGCACTGTATGTAAATGAGGGTTGTGCCTGATGCCTATAAATTGACGATGATGTAGAGACAACTTTTGGCTGTCCAATCATACTCCTCTCATCCCAAGAACCCTGGCTAAAGGTTGCTGATGGTGAATCCACAGATTTGGCTGTCAAAGTCGGTTGATTCCTTTGAATTGTTGGATTATATGTTCTCTGAGAAGCTTGCATAAATCTACCCCTATTTGTATTATCTACATCAAGATTCCTTGATGTCTTCACTATTGTTTCTTGAGATGGTAAAATATATGGCCTTGGCCTCTCACGAGGTGAACTAAACAAACTTTGGTGTAGTGAATCCATATCAGATAATATGGGAAGCCTTTGCAGTAATCGATCTGTTCCCCGAAATTCATCAGATATTGTCTTGAGTGTTGATTCAGTCACACTTCTTGCACAATTTTCCCTATGATCAAAAGGATCTTCGATCTGCATTCACCAATAAAAGAAAAATGTTGGTCTCAGTACGACAAGAAATTACTTTCAATTCTCTACTACAAAAAAAATATATTTCCAGATGTAAAAATCAATAAGCACTTCAAAATCTTACAACTACTGCATATTTCTTTGTAATCTGGGTTGATATATTTCCCCACTTCCCAGTGAATGTGCACACCATCAATCCTTTTAACCAATTATCTCCAACAGAGGAATCCACGTACTGCTTGATAGAAAGGCAAAGAAACATACAAGACCATTAGACAAGAGCAGTAAATAATGTGTAAGGAACCTACATTTTTTCCTCAAAATTCTGCAATAAATTTTCTCAAGCATCCTACATTTGGAACAAAAAACATAACTTGTAGAAGTAATAAATGTTTGATTCATAAAGCAACCAAATATTTACAAATAAGAGAAACATTCTGAAAATAAGGACATGTTTGAGATGAAAGGAATAAAGTCAGGGATTCCCTTGGATAAAAAAATAGCACCAAAAGTGGTTACTTGGAACCACGGACCAAGAACACTCATCCATATAACCCTTGTTATTTTCTTCAGCTACTAGTCATCATCATTTACCCAAGAAATAAGATTCTTTGCAAAACTCAGCAAGACATCATAAAGTTGACTATTCCCGTAAACAAATATTTGCTTAAGCTAACATGAGATGATGAACCATGTAGCATGCTATATTAGAAGAAAAAATGGACATTAAAAGCACATTTAGTGCTGAAAATATTTGTCACCTGTGAATCATCAGACATGCTTCAGAAACATTAAGTATAGTTGGAATGAACTATATGCAATGAGCATGCATAGATTTTGAGCAACAGAAAGAAATTGCTTCCCAAAAAGTTGAAGATAGAGAACTTTGCCATTTGTTCAAGAAATTGGATACATCTTTTGGCAGGAATTAGCAACTCAGTAAATTGACAGAGAATAAAATAAATTGAATGAGAAATATGCAGAGACACAAGCTTTATATTTTGTTAAAGAAACTGAAATTTTGGATAATGCAAGAATATTATTAATATACTTTCAGACTGAATTTGGATCTCTAATTTGTTAAAGAAACTTAGTAAGGTTAAAACTTATGATAAAGAATATTCTGCAACATTTAGAATACATATTGACTGATTAGTTTTGAGGAAAAATAATTGGGAGTCGGGCTGATTAAAGAAGATTACCAGAGAAAAGAATGATACGAACAGATCAGAAACGGAACTCTTATTCTCATTACCAAATGTCTGCTGTTTGAATTTTTCAACATTCCATAAACATTTGTTTTCAACCTCGATCTCATTTGTTCCTCTTCCCCCTACAAAAAGTAATCAAAATCTGAAGATTATATTGTAGCACACAAATCAGAGACCTGCAATGTATATAAACACCATATGTTGGGACACATTTGTTCTCATCTCCATTTCATTTCTGTCTTTTCTCCCTACAAAGAGTAATCAAAATCTAAACGATATATCATAGCACACAAATCAGACACTTGCACTGTGTACAAACACCATTTGTTGGGGCAAATTATGCACTTGTGAAACAACAAACCATAAGTAGAGGAAAAAGCCCTAACCTGAACATAAATAAATATAAAGTCTAGGAGAAGAGTGCATCCTTGCCTGCTAAGTCACTAGCAATGTCTCCATCGTATATATCCTTGATTGGAGGAAGAATTGGAGGAAACTGTCTCTGTAAGATTAATTGACAACTCCATCATACTATAAATACAAACTATCTATACATTAAAGTCTAAAGTTCAAATCACCAAACTAGTACTACCAATATGCTTCATATTCAATATATGCAGCACTGTAGCATAAATCCAACAAAAGGAAACGGACAGGAAAATTCAGAAAGCAACTAACTTGTAGATGGAAAATAACAAGCAAACTAAGGGAAAATGAATTCAATGTCCCACTCTTTGGATCATTTATGTTGTGTGCCTTTGCCCAGTGTTTTACCTGCATCAACAACGTATCATTAAAATATAGAACCAAATCTCTGCCACATACAAGACAGATGCATATTTTGATGCAGATTTTTGAGAACCTACCAGGTAAATCAGTTCTCTGCATCTTGTGTCTATTTGACATATCCAGTAAAGGAATTTAGACTTAAAAAGGCCAGATCCATTGTTGATGGAGATATCACAAGAGATACCATATTCTGAATCCTCAAAGATGAGCAAGGGAACCCTTGCGGATGGAATAAATTGTACCGATCGACCTAGAGCAACACCTGCATCATAAAGTAGGAGTATTAAGATAAGCTAGAATTGTGACTAAGGAAAGCAATGGATATCAATGCTAGTGGCAACTGTAGTTGGAAAACTTCAATAGAACCACAAATAAAAAGAGGAACTGATGGAAGAATAGTATCCTCCAGATTGGAGATCAAATACATCAATAGTTGGAATAAGCAAAAATCAAGGTAACCCAAAATAACACTTGTATCTTACAAACAAGCATTTTATAATACTTGTTACATAATATTTTTCTATAGAAAACAAGCATAATTCTAAAACTAGTTAGACAAAACCAATGACAGAAATCAGCAAAAAATCATGATTAACTGCCACTCACTAAGTTCAGCAATCCAAGTTAGCATGGATTTGCTGATTTCAAAAAAATTGGCATATTTTTAGAGGTCCAAAAATAGCAATTAAATCAGAAAAAATTAGGAATCATAATTGTATCATGATTTTTGTGAAAATTTCGGCAAAGGGTGATAGAGATGGATCGTTTAGCTGTCAGTTATTTGCGGGGTTTGTTTGTTAGTAACCTCCAATTAGAGAATTGATAGTCATAGCTTCAAGATCACATGTAATGGAGAATATAGACCGCACTAGAGAGAAGGAGAGAGGTTTTTTTTAAATTAAAAACCAAGAATTTAATTCTGAGAGCGGTGTAGCTTCAGCTGTTAGTGCCTGGGACGAAAACCTGCAGGTGCAGTCTACAGCAGGTTCTGGGAATGAAAACCTTCAGCAACCACCATTGTTAAGTAGTATCAGGCTTCAGCACTAGTGAGAGAAGGATGTGAGGAGTTACTGGTGACCTGCTAGGACATTGGCAGGTTTTTGAAACCTCAAGGAGTCATTGAGTGTGTTGGCTACGCCCAGTAAGAAGTTAAAGTCTGTAGTTGCCTTGATTGCATGTGTGCATTCATAATTCAAATAAAAAACAAAAAAAGGGGGTAGCATTGCAAGACATTTCTGTATCTGAGTTTAGGATCTTATTATGCATATTGCCATATTCTGAATTCTTAGATTATATTACTTTAGATTTCTGTGTGAAAATTGCTATACTTGTTCCAGTGATATTCAAGTTGTGATCTTGCCAACCTGTGGAAAACAAACAGGAAAAACACAAAACAAGCATTCAAACAGGAAAAACACAAAACTTTCAGACTTCTATACCACATGTCAGCAAGTGACAAGGAAATAGAGGAAGCTGAAGATGTCAAATGAGGAAGAGAAGCACAGAATTTTCTATATAATGAAGTCCCTAAGGGATGGATTTAAGGGATAGGCAACAGCTCATGAAGCTCTTCATGAGTATGCAGGGTGAGGAAGCCAATCATGCTACTACACCTCCAGGCAATGATGCACAAGGGACATCTTCATCTGCAGCCATGAATCAGAACACCCCATTGAAATGAGCTATAAGTACAGGCCTACCCAAGAGCATGTTTTTGTAGAATGAAGTAGCGACTCAAAACAAAGAAATGAACTGACAACAACAACAAGATTGGATGCTCTTCATGCAAAGTATAGGAAAGAGAATGCAAAATATCAAGCAGAAATTACCTTTGTGATCTTTTGCAAGTTGAAGACAAAACCAGAACTAAAAATGCAAGTAAAACCCCTCTGAACAAGCTTCATGAAGACTTACAATGCAAGTTGGAAAGCTCACTATGCCCTTGTTCGATGGGCACCAACAAAGCCTCAGCTAGAGCGTTGTTCCAAAAGTTGTACACCATTTTTTTGTTGAGGCCGATGTATGAAGAAGCAAACAAATTTGCAAGCATTCACCTAAAATCGATTGCACACGAATGGTGGTATCATGGCCTAATGACTCAAGGGCACTGTAATAGCACCACAAGTGAAGAATTTTGTGAGAGATAGAAAGACAGATTTGAGAGACAATACAAGCAATTAAGGAGCTAGCATAACTACACCACCAAGGCTCAATGGACGATTATGTGGCTGGACTTCAAAGGATAGATGTAATGTCAAGAATTGCATACCCTTGCAATTTCACAATATTTCTTTTGCTTACTTTGACATGTAAATATGAATTGTCCTAAATTCAAGATGTTAGCACTTTAGTATCATATTTTTCATAATTGTTTTGTAATTTCTGCTCTTTGCACTTTTATTGAATCTGAAATTCCTAAACAGGAGCATATCTCCATGCGACAGGCCAGTGTCCCACAAAAATTTGTGATTCTAGTAGCCATTTGAGCATTACTTTCACCCTACCATCACTAGCACTTGAGAACATAACAACTCTGAGTGCTGTCCAAGCAGTTATCCAACACTTGTTCTCTCTATTGTTTCCAATTTCAAAAAAGAATCCTCATTCTAGAATTCTAAGACAAAAAAAAATTGGAAGTTCTCTCTCAAAAAAGAACCAGCAACCTCCATGGCTACTTTGTGAAGCATTTATCACTCTACTGTGCATGTAAACATCATTTTGATTGCAAAGCGGCTTTTCTGGAGTTGTGACAACAATTTGCAGCAGCTAATAGTGCCCTTGACAGCTTCAAACTCTACAGGTGACATTGTTCTTGTTTTATTGTTCCTCTCCTCTTCCATACATGATTGTTTGTATGTTTTATTCCTAAGTGCTAACAGTACTTGCATTTAGAATCATATTCAATCTGGATATTACTATTGTTTTAGCAGTTATCATTGTCATTTAAAAATATATAATAAAAAACAAAGGTTGTCCATGGAGGTTGAAAGACCAATATGGGGTTTGACCAAGGCAAGCACCTAAAACAGCCACCAAAACATTTTCTTTCTTAATATTTTTTTACAAGTTTATAAAAGAAGAGAAACCATCTCATTATCATATATATTTGATGATATCTTCCTTAAACCCTTCATTTCATCTTAGTTTTATTTCCTTTTATCATTTGAGCATAATAGTGGTTCTAATAGAGTAAATTCTTTTATTTCTGCTATTTTGCTATTTTCATTATCTTTCTCGATTTATGTGGTATCTCCAAATTGTACTGTGCTTTTTGTTTCCCATTCATATAGGATGACAACGCGTCATGCACACATCCTCGTATTGCATTGGCATTCCAAATAGACTTTCAGATTTTCATCCCAGGTTCCCTATTTTTTGCATTTTTTGTTTCAGTAATCAGAAAGTTATTTTCATTTCTCTTTCATTTCATTTTCACTAGTTCATCTCCTTTTAGCATTTTAGTTTTGATTTTATCAATTTTATTTATATTCAAAATCATACTTTAGAAAAAGGTTATAACTTATAACTTATAAGCATAAATCTGAACAGTGGATTTAGTTAAACATAAACTTTGTTGGTTAACCCTAGTGTTAAAGATTGAAATCTCTCAAAGGAAATTAATTTTTCTTTTGTAAGGGTTGAATTTCATCTCTTACATTGTTGTGAACCTGACATTTTGCACCACCTTTTAAACTTACAATTTACAAACAATAATTCTCAAACATTAAACTTATTTCTCCTTGTTATCAGTAATAGAGTTTTAGATTTAGTGTTGTACGACTGTTAATGAGTCTTACAACACAATCCCTCTAATAACATAGTGTGAAGTAGAGTTAGGAAAAACAAGATGTCTTATTCACATCTATATACAACTCCTTTATGAACTGCTCCAGACTTTTACATACACTACTTATGAACAATTCACTACTAGAATGCCTTCTTCTCTCCCTCAAATAACTATACAACATGTCTCTCCCTCCACTAGTTCTTCTTGTGTGGATGCAAGCTTTGATCATGAGGCTACTTCACAAGCCTCCAATTGTCAACTTCAAATTTTAGATGAGCACTTGAGCAAATTTCAAGAATTATTGGCCAAGGACACCTTTCTTTTGAGGTTGTACATGTCCTTAATGCTATTTGAAGCATATTTAACACTCGTTCTAAGGGATTGGAATTCCTTCATGGCTTGGTGCACATTGTCTAGGACAATGTCCCAACCTATACAACAGTTTTTGGAAACACTCACGATGCACATTCTAATATTACTAGTACACAATTGTCCATGTTGATGCCAATTCCAAACGTCCATATAGTGACTTCTACACTTATGGCTACGGTTGTTCCACAGTCAATGAGGGCTCATCCTATGTCTATTGGGATTGCACCTCCCTCTATTGCCTTAATTTTTGGCATTTTTTGAAGAAATCTTGTCACCTCCATACCCTTTAGATCCAATACTTCGCATGCTTTCACATCCTCTACAATAAGCACATCGAGCACTTTCACTCCTTTGTATATAGCTAACCCTATTATAAACCAACTCGTGCAAGATGTTGGCCAATTACAACACCAGATTGCTTCACTATCCACTACTTTAACTCAACCTCTAATTCCTCCCTATTATTGAAACAAACCGCTCTCTTTACTTATTCTTGCCACTCCTCTACCCATAGGCTTCGAAGTGCCTCAATTTGACAAGCACGACACTAAGAGAGACCACAAACACATGTATCTGCTTTCACTACCCTTTGTTGCAATTTTATTTTTCAAGATGTGTTCTTAGCAAAATTATACCCACAATCACTTGAAGATACTACGTCGAATTGGTTTTGCCCCCTTCCAAATCATTCAATAAACTCCTCTGACTAACTAGATAAACACTTTCTTCAACACTTCCAAGCAACACTAGACTGAAGGTCACATTCACTAACCTCATTCACTATAAGCAAGAACAAAATGAAAAGGTTATAAATTTTATTTTTCACTATCAATCCTTGTTTTCTCAAATTATTTATTCCCGACTCAAATGTGCAGTAGGCGTTTATTGGCAACCTATAGCCTCTAATTCAAGACAAGATGTTGTTAATGAAATATCCTTCCTTTGCTCATTTGTGCACTGCCTTGTGCGACTATCAATAGTCAATTAATCAATATGAAGTATCTACCTCATTGACTCCCTTTGATGCTCCTAGTGGCTCCTCTTCGTCTTCTCAAAATTATAAAAAGAAAAAATATTTTCAAAACAATTATAATGTTGTTAACACTCCTCAAACCTTAGATGCTTTGATTGTTGCACCTCAAAGCAACAATTTTCAAAATGATCCAAATCTCTCCACAACATTTTTGCAAAAATTACTTAAAAGACAATCTTATAATGCACCCCACAATTTTTGTTGACAAGGTTTATATCGAGTTTCTTGCTGCTTAGTTTGTTGCTTCTGTAATGCCCTTGGATTTGCTCCTCTAAAGATTGACCCATTGCAGGTCAAGGTCTGCTAGGTGTAGTGGTTTCCAAGGCTAGGGACCTTTCTATGGAAACTTGCAACAAGTTTGTTCTAGAGCCTTAATTAGGCCTCAAAGGGTTGCTTTGGCCCTAATATGAAAAGGAACACTAGACACCTCTTAAATACATTAGGTACCATCACTGCTATTGTAAGAGATGGAATTCAACTCTAACTAAAGAATAATTAGTTTCCTTTGAGAGCGATTTCAATCATGCACTTCCATCTTCGTATGATCCAAAGGTGTTCTATCAATTTCATCTAGTTCCTAGTCATGATACCAAGCATCACATACATCTTCGACATATTGTCCAAGACCACATCAACTCTAGTACCGTACAACTCCTAGATAGCCTTGACAAGTCCAACAAATCAATTGCTAAACCAAACCAAAATCTGCAAATTTACACATCGTTTTTCCAAAACATTCTCCCAACTCTTACCATATCTTTTTCTTTAGTCGATGTGTCAAATGGCATCAATGATGGACCTCACTACAATCCTACTTAATTTAACAAGAAACCCATTAATGGGGTTCTTATTAACCCTATCACCATGGTCAATGTAGTCACTAAGGAAATCTTGTATGTCCAAGTACCAAGAAATTTCCTCATATGTGATTGTAGGTCCAGGTAGCTTGGGGAATGATGGCAGTTCAAATATTTCCCCCACATGATATTTAATAACTATTATTCCTGCAATATTATACTAACCCTAAGCCAATGGATCACTGCTTAGCATATGTATTTTTCAAGTGATGTTTGTTTCTATGTAACATTCCTACATTGTGTGATGTCATACCATGAGCACAATATCATGTGTTTCATGCTTACAACATTCTTGTTGATGTCTCACTTGTTTTGGCATATTTCTCTCCCCTTTTCTACCATAAAATAATGTACATTCTTTGCATTATGCAGTTATTTTAACAGGGGGGCTCTCATGACACACATCATTTTTCTGCTCTTTGAAACATTAGCCTTTGTTGTGTTGATTATTTTTACACTCGCCATAGTGTTGGTAGCATATGAGCCACCTAGCATAATGCAACTTGCTTGCCTATGGAT
>VDFB02018402.1:0-32743 GCA_007258455.2 Sequoia sempervirens
AAAATTCTTCAAATATCCACATGGGAATGAGAAAAGGAATTTTAAATTCCAAGGGATGCATTGGGGGATTAAATGTGAATTAAAAATTCACATGGGGAATGGAGTGCCTTCTCAAAAGGAGAAAGCATTTAATAGGG
Organism: Sequoia sempervirens; assembly: GCA_007258455.2. Classification (NCBI taxonomy): domain Eukaryota; kingdom Viridiplantae; phylum Streptophyta; class Pinopsida; order Cupressales; family Cupressaceae; genus Sequoia; species Sequoia sempervirens. The sequence goes on from VDFB02018402.1 coordinate 138, forward strand.
TTGACTTAGAACACATTCCACAAATGACATGGAGATTAGGTTGTCCTAATTAAGTGATTAAGGTTGTGCAAGCACTTGATTAGACAAATTAATGACAGATTAGAGACAAGTGGGAAATTATGGAGGAAATTGATGTTTTGGTTTGGCTATAGGTGGTTTTCACTCATAACTTATTAGGAAAATTTTTGTTGGTTCTGGGTAGTGTTCCATTCCATTCCTATGGCCTAGGCGTTCCTGTTTGCTGGTTTTTCAGATTTTATCATGAAGTATTGGAATTTCTATTGAAGGTCGCCCCTCTTTCCAGGTCGTACCATTCCTATCTTTGCATTGGGATTCGTGCTTAACTCATTGTTGGGTGTTCGATGCAGTTTCAGTGTCTTGACTTGGTCGCCATCTCTCCTAGTTTCATTTGCATCCTATTTCATGTTATTCTAATGAGATTTGTAGGAGTTGGGAGCATTTAGGAGTGTTTCATGCTTACTGGTTTGAGTTTAGTGCTTGCTAGTTTTGTATATTAGATTGTTAGAATTTTAAGTTTGGGTTTGGTTTTTCATAGTTGTGAGCTTGAAAAGTTTGGAGAAACATTCAATAATATTTTTGAGTGATTGGGCAGTAGTATCTCATTGTTATTTGTAGATTATATCTTATTGTAAGATTGATATTAGTAGTACTGATTTAGTCATTCTATTTCTGCAACTTTACTTCTATAAATCACATAATTGTGGAAGAGACATGCTTGCTATCTTTACTTTCAACATTCTTTTTCTGAATTGTCCACTAAACAAGCAGAAGGGTCGGCAAGCTGCCCATACTTTACTTTTCACTCACTTTGTAATCTTAATAATGCTGATTCGTTGAGCTGTCAATCTACTCTTGCTGAATAAGTTGTCGAGTTGTGTAATCATTGTATTTCCAACATTTCAATTTATTAGCTAACAATCCCCGACGCCATATGCTTATACCTCGCCTGTCATTGGGATCTTGGTGTACATTCTTGGTGTACGGTTACTTTCTCAATTAGTTTGGTTTTGCTAACACTGTCGGGTGAAGTTGTTGTGGGTAAAAAATTGAAAAAATTGTAAGGGGGTTATTTCAGAAGCTATAATTTTGGGGCCAACTTGATAGCCAAAAATTATGGTTAAAATAAACACAAAATTATTAAAATTCTTCTGATGGTCGTTACTGGTTTTCTTGCTTTGGCTTGCTGATGGAAATTGTCCTAAGTGAATTTGATGTTACATGTACAAAACCAGTCTTCCTGCTGCTAGATAGATTAATGCTCTCCTCTTTGCATGCATGATCCTACAATATATTGGTTAATTGTTACTGTGTCATAAGTAGAAAATTTAGTTATTAGAGGTTCTTATTTTAGAATTTATCTTGACTCTTAGTGGCCAGCGCCAATATATGGGTAGCATTTGCATAAATGGAGTATAGCATAAGTATTATTTTAGTTTCCTTGTACAAGATTCTGATGTGATTCAAATAGTTTCTGATGGGACTTTTTTTTACGTCAACTGGTTGGTTGAATAGATTTTTGTTTGCTTTGAAGCCTAGAGAGTGAAATTCTGGATCTATACCTGTAAATAATTTTATCTAATACCATGTTTATTTCTACTCTTATAAGCAAGGGATAGTGTTAATTGCCAAAATATTAAGGTTTTAAATGACTGATATATTTCGACACATGATTTGGTGAGCTAATTGTGATCAAAATATTGGTTCATTTTTCCATTGTCTCAATGCAGTAAAAAAATTTGAAATGTCACGGCATTCTTGTTAAATGGTTTCAAAATTGGAATTGGTACTTACATAGCTTAATACCTATTTTCACGTCTTTGCAATATAATTTTGTGATATGTACTCTAATGAGATCTGCTACTTTATGATTGCAATATTCAGGATGGCCGTGTGAATGCTTTCTACTCAACTCCAACTATCTACACTAGAGAAAAATATATGTCCAATGAAAGCTGGCCTCTAAAGACAGATGACTTTTTCCCGTAAGTATGCTTGGATTGATAGCTAATATTTCTTAGCTGTTTAAGTGATGTTTTGATTTCTGTATTAGGATGGTGAGATTTGGGACTTCTGTGAGCCAGATCTAAGTAAAGAAGGTAAATAAAAAAATACATCAAAGTCATTACTTATAACTTTTTAGAAACCCTGGCAACTTATTTCAAGCTAAACGAGGCACTGAACTTTGCTCCTATTTGAAAAAGGAGAAGATCTTATGCAATATCTTAAAGTACTAAACCCAGTTATTTTTCTTGGTTCACGGAGAGAGTGGAATGGGGAATGGGGTTTCATGGTGGAAGGGGTTTTGATATAAAGACATTCTTTTTAAGTGGTTTAAAATAGGAATTAGTCCTCAGTTGTTCCTTTTCTGAAATTTACAACCTGGGTATCTGACCCAGTTCATAATCAAAGGAAAAGTGGAATGCCCACTACAGTTTGAGAATCTGACACACATTTTTATTAAAGGATGATGCTTAACACTTTTCATCTCAGCTATATGATTGCTAAAGGATGCATGACACCCACATAGTTTTGAAAAATGATTGCCAAGTACAAGATGTAACGTGACTGTTGTGTGTTATGCACATTCTTTGCAATAGAAATCTAAGTCTTCTAGTTATGACTTTGAATTATTGCTTCGATATCTGTCTGTAACTGTCGTTGAAAAATATTCATCCAAGCATGATTTAACCATTTAAGGCATACATAACATATATAATCATATATGCCCAAGACAACATTAGCATAAAATAAATATTTAGGACCCAAAGAATATGGAATAGGTATCAAGATACGTTGAGATGATGAAAAACCTTGTAAAAATTTCATTGCTACAACATGGATACTAGTAGAAACTAGATCTTAAATCATACTTGGAATTAAATGTGAGATGAATTTTTATTAGATTCCTTTCAGAAAGATGCTTAGGAGAGTCTAGTTTTAGGTAATTTTTTCTTGGGAAGTCTTGTTAAAACTGATGAAAATTAAATTACATATATTGATGCCAAAATTTTGCTAATTCTTGATTGTAAATTGGGATAGTTTATGAACAGTCGAGATGATTGTCAGAGGTAATTTTCTTGAAGGACAAAGTCTAAGAAAGATGATAATGCCTATTAATGCATGCAATTTCTAGTGAGTCCCTACTACATAAATCCAGGATTCACAGGGGAAGAGGTAAGAAAGAAATGAAGACTGAATTTATACTGCAAATTTATTTGTAGGCCTCTAGATTTTATGAACCAACTGCTGGCAATAGAAATGGCTCACTAGTGGCTGCCACTTGTCAAAATATTATTGGAAATTTTACAGGTTAATTTGACTACATGGTTTCGAGGAATCCTCTCTTTTTCTAAGTATGTTGCTCTCTGGCTGGGGCAGACATGTTTTTAGGGTTAAAATTTAAAATTTATCAGCCTTATCATCATCTTTGCGTTTCTAAATTAAAGTGACTATATAAGCCTGTATTCTAGCATCATTTGTTCCATATTCTCTGTAACAAGTGATGCTGTTTTTAGAATGGAAGAGAAAAAAATATGTTGTGGTTGAGATGAAAACCACCTGTTGGTGCAATATAAACTATAAAGTTTGAATGTCTGTAAACTGCTACAACTGTAAAGAAAACTAAAGTTAAGAGATAGATTGATTATAGCATGCCAATTCCCTTCCAGGATATCAAAGTTTCAGGCTTGAAATAACCACAAATATTTGTTAGATGAGCTACTCGCAAATTATAACTTTTAGAAGGCCACAAATCTTAATTTTGTCATTTCTTTGTAAACGGTGTTCTAATATGCTTCTCACTGGCTGCAGCCATATTTTCTTCATATTTTTCAGCTCTTTATTGTTATTGATATAATATTATAAACTTTAAATTCTTTTATTTTGGCAATATTGAAAAAAATCTTTATTTCATGTTTGAGCAGATATGCAGACTACTCGAATGCTTACTGGACAGGATATTTCACTAGTCGTCCGGGTTTAAAAGGTTATGTGAGAAAGCTCTCCGGATTGCTTCAGGTGTGTTTGGGGTTTGCTTAAGAAATTGCTTTCCAATGACCTTATTTATAGGGTCACTATTTTTGGAAAATCTTGCCTTCTAAACTTCTTACCTTCATTTCATGAATATATTAGTAAAACAATCTTTGCAGGCAGCAAAACAGTTAGAGTTTTTTGTGGGTAGAAATAAGGGAAAGCCTAACACCTATTCTTTGGAAGAAGCAACGGCAATTGTCCAGCACCATGATGCAGTAGCTGGTACTTCAAAACAACATGTGGCCAATGATTATGCTGCACGTCTTTCATATGGCTCTCTAGAGGTTTAAACTGAGTGACACAATCTCAAGTCCTTATCACTACTTACCTAATTTCATTAAAGTTCTTTATTTTTCGTGGTTACAGTAGTCATGTAGTCTCTTCAAGTGACAGGTTGTCACTTAACTGATAGATTTTTAGAATGATTGTAAAGCATATTTTTTAGTCAATGCTTCTTTGCAGGCTGAGAGTGTAATGAGCTCAGCATTAGTCTGCCTTATGAGTGGCAAATCAAGTAAATTCTGTGGAGATAAGATTTCCAGTGTGCAAAGAGCTCAGACAGAACCAAAAAAGGAAAATTTATTTGAGGAAATGGATTCAACAAGTATTTCAAGGGATAAAATAAAACTCGAACAGGTACATTGTCCAAAACAGAATGTCTGATATTGAACTAGATAGTATAAGATCTGTTCACATGAAGTGTTTGTTTATTAAAAGTAAGAAATAAACATAGAACTTCATGCGTTCAGTTTGAATTCTTATTGGCATACACGAATAATATTCTTATTGAATAGTTTTTCTGCTTCTCTAGTAGTGGCATGATGCTTCTAGAAATAGTAATCTATAACTTTCATGTCTTGCTTTCACAGTGCCCTCTCATGAATATCAGCTACTGCCCCAAATCTGAAGCTGATTTGGATGCTGGGAGGAGTCTGGTGTGCTTTCATTTATACTTCTATTTAACATAGTTTTAATTCATCTGCAGTGGCTTTTCATTCTAAGTAAATTCCAGTTACTGACTAAATTGTACATTTCTTCATTGTTATGCATTCAGGAAATTGTTTTTTATAATCCTTTGGAATGGAAGCGCAACGAAGTTATAAAAATCCCGGTAATTTTTTATTCCTGAAGGATTCTACTTCTTTTCTTTAAATACTAGATTGTAGATCTATGTCAATCGAGATCATTACATTGACACGTACCTCCTAAAATTGACGACTGAAGGAAATGTGGAAGATTTAGAAGTTCTAATTGTTGGAAAATGAACCACACCTGAACCATAGATGGACTGGTCACCAAGAGGGCTGGTAGCTCAGTGGTAGAGCAGCCCAGCAGCAAAAGGGTGGTCCTAGGTTCGACTCTTGGGTGGTCCATGGAAAAGTTTATCATAGTATCAAAGCCTAGGTTAGTAGAATTGGGCCAAGCTAGGAGCCCCAAGCACTTGCAATGTGGCTCAAGGGGTTGTAGGAAAATGAGCCGTACCTAAACCATAGATGGATTGATAACCAAGAGGGTGGGTCACTTAGTGGTAGAGCAACCAAGCAACAAATAGGTGGTCCTAGGTTTGATTCCTAGCTGGTCCATGGAAAATTTTATCACTAATTCAGTTGAATTGTCTTTCTTAGTTCTTTAATTGGTCGATTTAGGAATTAGAATATATCATGTTTTATCCAAAAGCTCATTTGGTGATATATAGACCATTTTTTGATTCATAAAACTTGAGTAAACAAAAATCTGACTTTTGATTCCACTTGGCCTGGGTCATTCTTTATTCTATGCCAATATTTTCATTGACCCTATAAGTCATATATCCACTCTTAGGATTGTTCTTGTTGTTTTAGAATTTGAGTATATCCAAATAAACCTCAAGGCTGGACAATGTATAGTTTGGAATTGCACTTATGGTAACAATCAGCAATTCAGAAAGCTAAAAGAACAGGTCTGCTGTCACATAGGCCATCTTTGTCCTTGTGGATGTTAAAAATCTTATATTCTATGGGGGTGCACTACAATAGGTGCTCAAGTCTCTAAAGAAGCCCTGAAATTAGTTTAATGTTCTTAGATCATATATTTTGAATGCACTTAATAGGTTCCTATGCCTAACCATTATCTACCATTTCTCTTTTTACCTATGGTTATAAAGTTGCTCAACACTACTTGTGTTATATCCTAGGTTGGCTTGGAAATGTATTCGAGGGAACTCCTTTGTCTAGAAATTGAGGAGAGAAAGTGTAGCAACCAATCTCCTTCTAGCACAGATTAACCGAGAAGTTTCACCCAAAGGTTAAAAACATGAACAAGAGAAGTAAATGGAAACTCTTTTCTTTTTGAAAACAAGCAATTATAAATCTTCTTGCTACTGCACTTCATTTTCATATTCATATAGGAAAGAAAGTTGCATCATTCATCATCATTTTTATTTGCAAAACTGATAACATTAATATCAAATACGATACAAATCTAAGTTAAATAAAGAGCTGTAAGAGAAAAGGTTCAAAGAACCTCATATGATTCTTGCAGTCCTCCAAGACTCGGCATGCCACTGGCGAGAGGGAAAGCATCATCCGGCTGCTTTACCTCCAACCTCGGACTTAAGCAGTCCGCCGCACACTTCCTGACTAGAAGCGGCCCTACCCTTCAACAAAAGGTTGCGTTGGGAATCCTCTCAGTTACCATCTGAGCTCTGGTGTGTACCCCCACCTAACTAACTTTGTTGCACTACTAAGGATACCCTCGTACTAAGTATGACAACCCTGGTCAATTAAGTTTCTGGAGTACGATGAACTGACAAGTGCGCACGGTGGCTACAACACTCACTATGGCCATAGTTTTGTACTACTGTACAATGCTACAAGAGCATAGTCAAGGTTCACCACCCTGCTCAACTTGGAGAAAGCTACTGACCTAGGGCTTACTGGAATACCTGTCCCGCCCAACAAACAAGCTCTAAATACAATACCTAGGACTTATTGGACTACCTGTCCTGCCCAAAAAACAAGCTCTAAATACAATAACTAGGGCTTATTGTACTACCTGTTCTGCCAACAAATAAGCTTTAAATACAATACCTAGGGCTTACTGGACTACCCGTCCCACCCAACAACAAGATTTAAGTTTAAATACAATACCTAGGGCTTACTGGACTACCTGTCCCACCCAACAACAAGCTTTAAGTTTAAATACAATGCCTAGGGCTTACTGGACAACCTATCCCGCCCAACAACAAGCTTTAAATACAATACCAAGGGCTTACTGGACTATCTGTCCTGCCCAACAACCATAGCACAATGTTCATAATGTATCAAGACTTGCTTTAGCATTGTGAACTAAATGAATGACAAAAGATAAAACCATTCCTGAACCTCGTGTTTCATGGCATAACCCTTGGTTCTTGGCTTCTGCCACTGATTCAGGGTTTTAAGGTTTATTGGATTACCTCTTAGGGTTTTTCTATACTATGCCTTCCGATCACTGCATGCCCACTCAAGGTTTAGATTTGACCTACATGGTTTTGAAGCTACTAAATAATATTAGGAACTAATTCCTCCTTCTGTAAACTTGCAAGTTAATTGTTCAATCTTGGTAGGGTTTACCCATTCAAGTTAAGGTAACCCCACCTTTTATTTGTGGTCTAACACTTATCACATTATCATTTAAAAGAAAAGAAGTAGTTTTCCAAGTGGGGTAATCATCAACACAATAATTCCGTACACAAGGAAAATGTATTCCATAGAAAAATTCAGCAGTATATACACTGGTTTTCTATCTATCTAATTTATGTGGTCTTCTTGCATCCTATCAAAACAAACCATATAATAAACTAGGTACATATCGAACGAGCTCGGTAAGAGCATTAAAATTTAAGTCTCTTCTTTATAGACTACTTCTAACCTGAAGGCCCTCGAGTTAAGGATTAATATTAAATAGTTACGCCACAACTTGGTAACACACCAACATAATAGAGGTTTACTTAATCAACGGTCTTCAACATAAGTTTATGAAATAAAGAGTTTGGCTGGAAATTCTTTTAATTCTTTCTAAGACTATACTTTTCTTCAAACTGGGTCGTTTAAAAAATTTAATCTTCTTTCCTACTCATTTAAAATTGTCACAAGAATCCACTAGTTCGTACACCCCTAGCATTATATGTATATAATTCCTGGCTTAACCAAGCATTCAAGAATCTATTCTCATAAAGGAAACTTTCAGAAGTCTTACAACATGATTAAAAGGACTTCTTGATGACCTTGGGTTATGAGGCTGTGGTGCCATCATTCATGGGCCATCCCTGTTAGGTGCAATACGACGAATTTGATGGCATTTTCCTCTGTCATTGGGCTCAAAGATAGTTACGTATGCAACTTTTGAAAACAAGAGCGTGCGGTGTTGTTTCCCTCTTCGTCAAAATTGGGGAGGGCTAGTTTTCTTACCCTATTTTTGAGATCCTTGTCGGGTTGATTGTTTCTTTCCCTTTCCCTTTTAGGAGTAGTTCTTAGTTTGGGATCACAATAATCTTTAAAGGGAATGGTCCTCCTAATTTCGGGATCTAGTCTATAGTATGCTGCTGCCATCTCATCCACATTATCTGCAGGAGGTTCATTGGCTTCCCTTCTTTCCATGTGTTATTCCCTAGGCAAGAAAGGTCTTTTAGGTCTAGAGTTTGTGGCTCTTGACGGTGTAGGATTATTGTTTTCAGAATGGTTAGAGCTTGTTTCCCTTCCATTATTGCCACTCATGTTCTAGATGGCTTGGAGGAGAAGTTGTGAAGTTCTTTCACTCCTCTCATTTTGGTCCCTAAGTGCTTGGGTGTTTTGTTCAATGAATGCCCTCAACTCGTTATTCATGACTCCATCCATGGTGTTGTTTGTGGTGGTGTTTTTCCTAGGGTTTCTTCTTTGGTATGTCTGCATTAACTATAGTTTTCACAGGATGGCAAGATTATGCTCTAATACCACTGTAATGTCCCTTGTCTTGCTTTGCCCTAGAATTCGCTTGTTGATTAGGTTTAGGGTTTCTTATTTTTGAAGAAATGTTTTCTCTAATGAAGTAATCTTGGATTGAAATCTGCATTCACCATATTAACAACATTTCCACATTCACATATGTCTGTTAGCATTAATATCTAGATATCTAGAAATATAAACATAATCACAAAATAGTTATGAAGACATAGGAGTAGCATGGGTAGTGTTGTGACCTTTTCACACATCACCCCATTCAAAATGGGGACCTCCCTAACTTTTGCTTCATTCTTGTCTTTTGGCTTTGGTTTTGTGTCTCTCTCTCTGTTGGACCTTTCTCTTTGATGATGTACCCATCTTTTGACTTGGATTGGAATTTTGTTTAAGTCTGAAAAGTGTCTTGACAGATTAAGGTTTTTCATCCTTCAGGCTACTTTGAGGTCAAATTAAGTTGGCTAATTGAAATATGAGCTTGGCATTGCAGTTAGAAGGCTTCCAATAGGTTCCCATTTAAATTTCACTGAATTCTGACAACTTACTATTTTTATTAAGTACCAATTTGGGGCCTATTTCTAGGGTTTTTCAAATTCTGACTATTGCATTGCACTTAGAATGCTTAGAACTCCTCACTTGCAAAATTTGAGCGTAAATGGACAACTTGCTATTTTTAGCAGTCTGGGTTTCAGGAGCCATTTTTAGGGTTTGCATGTGTGCTTTTTCAATGCATGTTTGGAGAATCTTTCTGGGTTTTTCAAGACCTTCACGATGATATAACATGCAAGCTGAGATTGTGACTTTCAACAATTTAGGCTTCGGAGGCTATTTTTAGAGTTTGCATACAAGATTTTTCAATGCATGTCAGGATATTCTTTATGGGTTTTTCAAGAGCTTCGCAACGAGGTGACATGCAAGCAAAATTGATCATTTTTCAGGAACTTACTATTTTTAGCTAGTGCTCGCGTGCAGACCAGTTTTCTGGGTTTTTTGAGATCTCCCGGGCAGTATGACATGCAAACACATTTGACAAGTGGTTGATCACTTTTCAGGAACTTACTATTTTTGGCAGGTTCACTCCAACAACTCCCCAACACTTTAGTTTCACGAACAGAGCAACATGCAATGAAAATGGGGTCAAACGGAAGTCATTTGAGGCACATGGGAGTCAAATTAGGGTTTCCAGGTTTGGTGCCTAAAATAGGGGGTAAAATTTGAGAATCCCTAAAAACAGATGTATCCCATCGCAATCAACATCCTTCAAGCAGTCCATTGGTAAAAATTTGAGCGCAATCTGAGTACTTACTATTTATAGTAAGTCACCTCCAGTACAAGGCTATAAATAGCAGGACAACACGGGGGACAAACATGCACAGGTCTGACGAGTCATGAGGATCCCATGGAGCAAATTTCAAGTTAATACGAGTTGCAAAAGTTGGAAAATCAATGGGTTTACTAAAAATAGTAAACAAGGGAAAGAGGGCTAAAAATTGGCTAAGTGTTCAGATATATCCAAGGCAAGAAGTAAATTGGCATCACAGACCCTCAAATGTGCCCTCAGTTGGCAGGAGCACCTAGCAAATGAGCCCTCAGCTGGCAGGAGCACCTAGTAAATGCGCCCAAGGAGGGAGGAGATAAGAAAAGTTTCTAAGTGTTGATAAATGGAAACTCCACCCTCTAAATGCGCCCAACTTCTGGAGAAGAGTTGAAATATGTCTAAGGAAAAAGTGGAAGATCACCCCTTGAAATGCACCCTTAACAAGGAAGGTGGTTGGAAAATTTTCTAAGTGTAAGAAACTGGAAGTTAGACCCCCTATATGCCCCCAAACACCAAGATGGAAATACAAAAAATTCTAAGTTTGATGAAAATGGAAGTAGACCCCAGGAAATGCGCCCAGCTGGTGAGGGTACAAGAAAATTCTCTAAGTCATGGAAAGTGGAAGCTCTCACCTCCAAATGCGCCCAAGGTGAGTTAGTTGATAAAAAATTTCTAAGGCAATAAATGGAAGCTACACCCCTCAAATGCGCCCTAGAAGAGAAGGGAGCTTTTAAAAAAAAAATCTAAGGCATGGAAATATGAATAAGACCCCTAATATGCGCCCAAATTTGATGGGTGAGGAAAATTTGTCTAAGGCACGAAACTGGAAGTAACCCCCTCTATATGCGCCCACCAAGGAGGAGAGTGACTTGAGATTTTTTTTGCTAAGTATAGATAATGGAAGTAGGGGTCCCCAAATGCGCTTATCATGGAGTAAGAGATGCAAAAAATTTCCTAAGGCATTAACATGTGGGAAAGCCCTTCCAAGTGCGCCCAAGGTAAACAAGAGAGGTATGTTGAATAGAAAAACGTCTAAGGCATGGTAACATAAGTTGACCCCCCCTTTTTTGATGCGCCCTAGGGGAGGAAGTAGTAAAATGTTCAAGGCATGATAAATGGAATCTAGAGGGGTGAAATGCGCCCTCAAGTTGAGTTGGATGAGATGAAATTTTTTCTAAGTCACAAACTGGCATGAAGACCTCCCAAATGCGCCAAGTTGTCAAGGGGGCACAAAAAATTTCTAAGTCATGGAAAATGTGAAGCAGGAAACCTCAAATGTGTCCAAGTTAGATAGATGAAGGAAAATATTCCTAAGGCATTAGAAATGGAATGACAAGGGGTCAAATGCGCCCAAGTTAAGTAGGTGGTTGGAATGAGTCAAAATAATTGTCCAAGGCATTTAAAATAAAAGTTGACCCCTCTAGTGCACCCATGAAGCGAGAAGAATGTGGAATATGCAAACCTTAGTGAAGAATTTTTTTTTCAAGGGTGAAGAATTAAATGGACCCCTTCAAGGGGTACACATGAATAATATAGTTGAAAATTATTTTCTGAGGGAGATTTTTTTTGTGGGTCTTGGATATTTTCTAAGGAAAATAATTTTGAACCTCTTCACACCTTTCCTAGAGATTTTATAGTAGACACTGGGTTTGTGGTTGATGAGATTTTCTTAATGAAATTTCCAAGGCAAAGAAAATTGTCTAGGACTCAGATAAGATATAATATTTTCGAGGTAGAAGGATAAAATAAAATGTGCTTAAGTCTTCAGAGTTAAAATTTTCTAAGGCACAAAAGATGAAAAGAAATGACTTCAAATGCACTCCTGAGAAGACTAAAATGCGGCTAAGGAATGAACATGAAGCAACAGGGTCTAAATGCGCTCCAGCCCAAGGTGGGCTATATATGCCCAAGGTGAATAGGAGGCTTAAATGTTTCTAAGGCATTGGTGGAGATACTCCAAACACAAACATCCATATGCGCCCTAGCACACAAATGTTAAATGTGCCCATGGTAAAGATGCTATGAAGAAGGCAAAGTCTGTTGGAGAAAATGATGAGCTCTATGAGATCTAGAGATCACTCAGACCTTGGAGATTAGAACTTGGGGATCTGGTGAGTGAAGAGAATTTATATTATAAAGTGCTTTGATGCTCTTCTCTATGCTTGTTTTGCAGGGTGAACACTGAGGCCAAGGCGTGATGACTTGGGGTGATGGATCAAATACTCCAGGATGACATTGCAACCTTGGAAGGAGAAAAGCTACATGTTCGAAGCTCCTCCATGATGTCTCATTTGCGCTTGGACCGTGAAGAGGAGATGTTGGAATTAATGGCTAAGTGTTGGAGTTTCTCCACAAAGACCTAATATACACCCAACTCAGGTAGACAGGTGGCAAGGAAGAAATGCTCGAGTCCAAGACTGGAAAATCCTTCAAGATCAGGAAGAAGAAATAATGAAGGCCCAAGGGTTAGAAATCATCCTCAAGCACTTCAGAGTTAAAGAATGACAACTAAGGAGAAAATTATACTCAAGCAGGAGAGAGAAGTTGTAGTCGTGGAGCTTTAGAATGAGATCATGCCTGCCATATCAGCTCAGGAGGTTGAAGCAGTGCTAGCCCAGTTCGTTGATTTCGCGGCCAGAGGGAAGAACAGTGGGAACACATTCTTGGACGAGAATCTTCTTGAAGGATAGTGGGCACTAATTTCCCGTAGTGGTCAAAGGGAGGAGTTTGTCATTTTGTGCTCATTTATTGCACCACTCCACATTTTTGCAGTTATTAGGGTAGAATCTTGTTCAGGGCTTATGTGTCTCAATCTGAGTTGTCCATTGTAATTTGATCTAGGTCGTCCATTCATATTGGCCAGCTATAAAAGGGGCACTCCCCCTCATTTGTACTTCATTAGAGATTAGGATCATAGTACTAAGAGATAGAGCATAGAGAGACAACTTAGCTTAGCATAGATTGATAGTATAGTTTGAAGAAGGAAAGTTTTTCCATTAAAAGCTTTGTAAGAAGTTGTGACGAACACTATCATAATAAAAAGAGTTTTCATTGATGATGATTTCATCTTTTGTTGTGAGCAACTAGCAATATTTCTAAGTTTTCCTTGCGTGGTCGACTGGAACATTTCGGAGTTAACTTCGATTATGATTGGCATGTTTGTATGCGTTGTCGTGATGGTATTTGCATGTTGAATTGTAATTTGAACATCCTTAGCCACTACCTTGAAGATTGCACCGATTTCGTGGAAGCTGTCCAAAGCGAGGCAAAGCGAAGTCTGGTTGAAGTTTACCAAAGTTGACCTCAACATCCCGCGTTTAGGTTAGAATATACGTTTTCTAATCCCTGCAGCCATTCAATTCAGTATATTTCTGGTTAGTATTAGGAAGCTTGCACTTACTTGACAAATCTTTCGAATCACATGAAAACCCCTTAGTCTGCTGTCTGTTGTCTGTTGTCGAACAATTGTGTAAGTCCCCTCGTGATACCAACAAATCACAATGAACCAACTGAGACTACTCTGCTGCATAAACGAACCTTGGAGTGGAACGTATGAACTTTCTTGCAATCTTAGCATGCGGAATACTTTGATCAAGAGAGAATAGAGTAGTCGTTGGAAACTTTATTCTGCTGTTTGGTGTGGTCATAGAAAACACATCAATAGGAATTGGCACTAGAAGGAGGGCCTAAACAACTACAACATATAGTTATGTTGAAGTAGAAAGGGGTTTTATCACAAAGAGTTTTACTGGAGAATATTATCATGAATCAAGAAGGTGTTATCTCATAGAGAGATATTTCTAGTGTTGCAGCCAAATTTGGGATTCATGACGATCAAGAGGACATCCTGTTAGGTTTGAACAATCTCGCGTGGAGAACGAAGAGGAGCTATGTTGAGTATATGCGAACTTGCATTGTGTTGGAGGAAGAAGAAGAAAAAGCTATTAAGATTCAAGTTGCCATTGAAAGAGATTTGCCAAATCAAAGACAACCACTTGCTCCTGCTCTTGCACCTCGCCAATAAGCAGCTACATCCTAGATTGTATTAGCTCATTCTCGCCAGACAAGTTGAAAAGAAATTTGAGGTCCATGCTTAGTTCATCCAAAGAGTTTGTGGAGTTAGAGCTACCTACTTGAGCAAGGAAGAAGAAAGGAGTCCGATCGAGTGAAGAAACCCAATCAAGCAAAGAAGTTCGATCAAGAGAAGAAGTTCCATCAAGTGAAGAGGTTTAGTCAAGTGAAGGAGAAACAAGCGGAGAAGAAATTTCAAGTTTGTTCAGAACTCCACCTAGTATTTCGAGGTTTGCTCCATCAAGATCAGTTCAAACTACCTCACCGGTGATTATTCAACAACAACAACCAATTCAAGTTATTGTGCCTCAACAACAGCCAGCCCAAGTTATCATATATCGGCGGCAACAACCAGTTCAAGCAATGGCTCAACCAGGAGGTCAACCAGGCCCAAATGGTGCTATGTGGTTGGTCACCAACCGGTCTCCGCTAGAGTTTGCTGATTATCATGACATGCCAAAGAATCCTAAGAGCTTCTACACTAAATTTCATGTCAATGATGTAAATCGCACTGCTGAGGACCACATAAAAATGTTTGAAGATCATCTACGCAACAGGAAGATTGCATATGCAGACATGGCCTGCAGACTATTTCCATATTCTTTGGGAGAGGAGGCTCATTTTTGGTTCATTCACCTACCAATGGGGTCTATAAGATCATGGGAGCAGATGAAGGACGCCTTCATAGGAAAGTTTGGTGTACCTATTACTCCTGTAAAACTTTATCGTCAATTTGTAGAAGGAGGCGGGACAAGGAGCCTATCCACGCTTTTAACAATAGATTTCAAAAGGCTCTCACTAGGCGTTATTGCTGACACCAGGGAGAAATACTATTCAGCTTTGGATCCATTGACAACAATGTTCGTGAAATCTCACCCCACCCTAGCCAACATGAATCAAGCTTACGCTAAAGCTGTTGAAGTGAGTCAAGGTTTAGGGAAGAATATAATTGGACCCTCATTATATACCGGCCTAGCTACGGCAAACAACCAGATGCAAACACTCGGCTTTGCATGGAATAAACAAGTTCCAACATTGAATCCAATCCCCTAGCCGACTTATCATGTTACAACACCATCTAATCAACTAGTTCTCCATCC
Organism: Sequoia sempervirens; assembly: GCA_007258455.2. Taxonomy (NCBI): domain Eukaryota; kingdom Viridiplantae; phylum Streptophyta; class Pinopsida; order Cupressales; family Cupressaceae; genus Sequoia; species Sequoia sempervirens. Next base: position 15,635 of record VDFB02018402.1, read on the forward strand.
TGGGATGCCTTTGTCTTAGATGCAACCAACACAGCTAGTCTACCTCCAGAACACTGTGCCACCAGTCAAAATTCAGGAGGAAAAAGATGAAATGAAAGATTTAGTAGAACAAATGAAAAGGCTGTTAGCTGAGGTGACGTACCTCAGAAATCAAAATAATCAAACCCTAGCTATACCACGAAACTATCAGGCACATCAAGGTGCCAATTGAGGATATCAGAATAATCCTCCAAACCATCAGGATACCCACCAAGGACACAATCATGACAATAACCATGCGTATCGTAATAACAACTAGGGATTTCAGAAGATGTCCTAGAATACAAGGCCCAACAATGGAGGTGTGCCTTTGCCGTTAGATAATTCACCACCTCTCGAGAACTGTCCTGAAGACAAAGTTTTCTTGGGTGAGTACGCCTTGTTAGGATGGTGCAGACTGCATAACACTAATCAACATTCTGAGCTTTAGTGCCATGAATTTCAAGTTGCAACCGATATTTTCAGAGGAGAAGTGAAGAATATAGAAGCCATGGAAAGTCCTCCAGTTTTAGGGTATGAAATAGTCCCAGTATCTTGATATGATCAAGCACTAATCTTAGAAGATTTCAATTTCCTGCTTGAATTCCAGAGTTACACACCCCCACCTATCAATCACAAGTTTCCACCAGTTTCAACAAATGGCCCTGTGGGGACGCTAGAATATCAAACGCCAGAAGCTCACACATATTTAGAGGCTCAGGCCACGTATTCAGAAGAGCCTCTTGGCCAAGGTAACTACATTTTTAAAACACGGGGCATAGCAAGCATAGCAAGGGGCCATTTGTAAAACACTCAGGTCTGATCACAGACAAATTAGCAATACACTGGGCGAAAAGTGGTCTTAGTTATAGTGAGTTTCCAAAACAAAATTTAGCTCAAACTCAGATCTTATACAACACATATAACACTAGGATTAATCTGTTTCAAAATAGTACTCTCAAATCACATAGGAAAGGGAAAATACTAATGTAGAAGCACAGTGTTATGATCAGAATTAATTAACAGCATAGATGAATTCACAGTATACTTCAGATTGGAATACTTAGTATTCAATTCCACAGTAGGCATGTAATGAAAACAATTCACAAAAATCTGGAAATGATCAGTCCACACACATCAATCCACAATACTCAGATCTAAGGAAAACAATCTGACACTTACTGGAGATGTATATGAACTCAAGAAATAGTAATGAATTACACAGATATCGAATTGTTCAGTTCTCGACTGCTCAAAATGATGTTTGTAGACATATACATATCAGCACTAGGATCGATGAGTATGAAGCAATCCAGACTAAACACAGGTCATTGACTGTAATGACAAGGATTGTCGCTTGCACCACTTTCCAGTTGAATAGTAATAACACTCCATCCAGTCAATGCTCACAGTCCTTTGTAACTAAAGATCTCGCTAATGAGTTCTGATTTATTGTTGAATCCAAAATCCTAAGAGATCATTGGTAATTTGCTACCATAGCAATGATGACAACGACTAGAATTGCCCTTCAAATGCTAGTGATCGAATATAGTGCTTGTCCAGGCTATAACGAGAGACTCCTGTGATGGTAAGTGTTGATGTGTTTTTCGTGACCGCACCAACACGGAATAAAGTTGCCAACGGCTACCCTATTCTCTCTTGATCAAAGTATCCAGCACGCTAAGATTATGAGAGAGTTCGTGTGTTCAACTCCAAGGTTCCATCTAGGCAGTGGATGGTCTCAGTTGGCTCGATGTGATTTGCTAGTATTTCAAGGGGACTTACGCAATTGTTTAGCAGCGGACAACGGACAACAGATTAAAGGGGTTTCACGTGGTTCGAATGATTTGGTAGGTAAGTGCAAGTTTCCTAACACTAACCAGAAATTAACTGAAATTAAAATGGCTGTAGGGATAAGAAGGTTCTAATCTATTCTAAGGCGTGGGACATGGCGGTCAATTCTCGCAGACTTCAACCAGGCTCCGCTTTGCCTCACTTCAGACAGCTTCCACAGAACTGGTGCAATCTTCAGAGGAGTAGCTCAAGGTGTTTAGATCACAACTTAGCATGAAAATACCATCACAACGACGCATATAAACATACAAATCATGATCGGAGTTAAGTACACGATATTCCAGTTGACCACACAAGGTGCATTCACCATCAACGGACACACTAGTGGTATGGATAGATGAAGTTTTCTCGAATCAAACACCACATTCCACTACTAGCATCTACTTGCATGAAATGAAATCTACTTTACTTTAAGCTACTTCAAGATTCTAAGTGAATTGGAAGGACGAAGAAGCCTCGCTAGCTACTCACAACAAAAGAAGAGATCACCATCAATGAAAACTCTTTTATTATGAAAGTGTTCACAACAACTTTTTACAAAGTATTCAAATGGAAGACTTTCCTTCCTTTTCAATCTAAGCTAAACTATCAAACTATGCTACCTTCTATTCTATCAATCTCTCTCTATTCCTTCTCTGCTATCATAATAATTACAAATGAGGGGGAATGCCCCTTTTATAGTTGGCCAAGTCCAATGGACGGCTCTTCAATTACAATGAAGGGCTCAGATTGAGCCACATAAGCCCTAACCCTAAAAGCTGCCACCAAGAAGGGTGGAGTAATAAATGAGCAATTAATGTCCACCATCTTCTAGAAGATTCTTGTCTGAAAACGCGTTTGCATTGTTCTCGTTCTTCTAACTGCAAACTGGATGAGTCTGGTCGCCACTGCTTCAATTTCTTGGACTGGTATGGCAGGCACGTTCTCAATCTGAAACTTCAAGGTTGTAACCTTTTAACCTGTTTGATGGAGATTTTCCTCCTTCTTGCCACTGCATCTTGAGTTGTACGAGGCACGTTGGAGAACATCTTTTGGGTCATCGAAGGACTTTACACTTAAGGAGAATTTCTCTACTTTGTTCTTCAATCTGTCATGATGTCAGTCTCCAATGCCTGGGCCTTCATCTTTTCCTCCATCTTGAACTTGAAAGATTTTCTAGTCTTGGACTCAATCATTTCTTCCTTGCCACTCGCCTGACTGCGTTGGTTGCAACACTTAGCCATTTCTGATAACATCTCCTTTCATGGTTTGGGCGCAAGGGAGACATCATGGAGGAGCTTGAAACATGTAACTTCATCTCTTCCAAGGTTGCAACGTTGTTTTGGGTTGTTTTCTCCATCACCTCAAGTCCTCCCACTTTGGTCCTGGCATTCATCCTGCAAAATAAACAAAAGGAAGAGCATCAAAACACCTTATAATATAAATTCTCTTTGCTTACCTGATATCCATGTTTTGATCTCCAAGGTTAGAGTGATCTCCGGATCTGATAGGGTTCATCACTTTTCTCTAGCGAACTCTGCTTTCTTCATACTCCCTTATCATAGGCGTACTCTGACCATGTATCCTTCTCGATGCCCATTTTTTATGCCTTAGAAATTTTTATCCGTCTTGAGGGCACGTTTAGAGGGTGTTGTTTTATTCTCCCATCCTCAGCAAATATCACATGTTAACTTATCTTCACCTCAACTTGCTTAGAGCACACATCATGTCCTGAACTCCATATCTCTTCCCTTAGAAAACTCTCTCACCCACATTGATTCTGGCTCATACTACCTCATGTAAGCTTGGGCGCATTTTAGACCTTTGTGTCTTCATTTCCTCTGACTTAGCCAAATTTTCAAATTCCTTCTCTATGATGGGCACGTTTAACTCAGACAAGTCTTTCCTAGAATTTTCATCCGTCTTGAGGGCACACCTTGAAGGGTTCTTTGATTTCTCTCTACCTTAGAAAATTTTCCAACCAACATGATATCCCCCTTTTTCCTTAGCCAAATTTCCAACCTATCTGCCTTGGAAATAATTATCTCCTCTAGAAAATTCATCAACCAAGCGCCCAAGTAAAATCTCCATCCTAAAGTCTTAGGCGAGGCATGAAAAGTTTCAAAATCATCTCCTTGTCGAAGATATCCAGTATCCAGAAGAAAATTCCCCTCAGAAAACATCAAATTCATGGGTCTATAGACGAAGGGGTACTTTTAATTTTTGCAATTTATACCTTAGAAAAATATTTTTCCATTGAAGTTCATCTTCATTCTTCATCTCTGGGTGTATTTTTCTTGTTTTGCCTTGGACAATTTTCTTCAACCTCATGAAGCTGGCGCATTTTGACTCCTTCTTAGCCAGTTTATCCATGCCTTAGTAAGTTTTATCATCCTCTCAAGGTTGGGTGTATTTCTCTAGGGGAGGAGAGATTTCAACGCATAGGAAAATTTCATTATCACTATGAGCATGGGAACATATGAGAGGTCTAGGAGGAATTCCTTAGAAATTTTCTTGTTTCTCCTCCAAGTTGGATGCATATCTCTAGATGAGGGGGAAATTTCTCATACTTGTCAAACTTTCAACTTACCCAACTCCACTTTGGGCGCATATGAGGGGTGAGGGAGAAAAATTTCAACACCTTAGTCATTTTTCCTAGAGCCACCTCTAACTTGGGCGCATTTGGGACCCTCTGTAGGACTTAACAATGCCTTAGCTATATTTTTTTTTTATACCTCTTGAAGATGGGTGCATTTGGAGGGTCAAGGAGGAACTCAACACTTAGAATTTTTTTTCCATGTCCTCCATAGTCTAGCAAGTTGGGCGCATTTCATGGGTCAAGGAGGAATTCAACGCCTTGAACATGTCTTAGCTCCACCTCCTACATGGCCGCATTCAAGGGGTCAAGGAGGAATTTAAACTTTTGCCTTAGCCATTTTCTCACTCTATCTCTCTCCTTGGGCGCATTTGGGGTGTGGAGGTGGAATTTAACAACACTTAGAAACTTTCTTCACCTTGACTTGATGAAGGTGCATTTAGGGGGTCTTGTAGGAACTTTCTAACACTTAACATTTTTTCCTTGATGCCTCTTAGAGTTGGGCGCATATGAGGTGTGGAGCAGGAATTTCATGACTTAAACATTTTTTATCACCTCCTTCGCTAGATGACTTGGGCGCATTTGGGACCCTCTGTAGGAATTCTTCACTTAGAATATTTCTCCATCCATGAGCCACCTTCATCTTGGGCGCATTTCACAAGGGGTGAAGGAATTTTCTCAGACTTAGACATTTTTTAAGCTTGCTCGCCCTGGTTTGCTATATTTAGTAAGTTTCTGGTTTTCACTCCTCTGAAGCTTGGATTGATCTGAAATTTTAACCACAAGATCCTCATGATCCAGTTGATCTGTTCGCATTGCCATCTCGTGCTGACTTGCTATTTATAGCATGTTTCTGGAGGTGATTTACTATTTATAGTAACTGCTTGGTTTGAGGACCTCTACAACTCCGTTTAACTTGAAATCTGACTGACGTGATCCTCATGGATTGACTGGCCTGTTCACACCGGTGTCTCATGCTGACTTGCTATTTATAGCCGTTTTAGAAGTGACTTACTATAAATAGTAAGTGCTCAGATTTCCTTCAAATTTTACTAGTGGATAGCTTGAAAGATATTGATTGCAGTGGATACACCGGTTTTCTGAGATTTTGGCGTTTGACCCCCCATTTTGGGTCCCGAAGCTGGAAACCCTAATCTGACTTGTATGTGCCTCATATGGCCTCCGTTTAACCCCGTTTTTGTTGCATGTTGCCCTATTCATGATACTGAAGTGCTGGGCAACTGGCAGAATGATCCTTGCTAAAATAGTAAATGCTTGAAAAAGTGACCAATTAGTTGCCGAATGTGTTTGCATGTCACATAGCCCGAGAGATCTCACAAAACCCAGAAAACCCAGCAAATTGGACTGCATGCGGGCACTAGCTAAAACTAGTAAGTTTCTAAAAAGTGATCATCCTGCCTCGCATGTATATTTTGAGGACATATACAGGGTCTGGACTTTGGTTTTCTAAACTGCACTGTGATGTATACAAAAATTAAGGAGGATCATTTTGAACTTGTTTTGGGCCCCAAGTTATTCATTGTTTGTGAACATTGAATTATGAACGTAATATTGATATTTAGATATTAGTTTGTGGGCTTGTATGGATATCTGAAGTTCTTTCCTTTGTGAGTTAGACACTTCTTGATGTTATGTTCATCTTCTTTGGAATTAAGATAAGTTATGTTTGAGAGATTGTTCTATCTGCTAACGAAATCTTGATCTGGGAGATTGGTAGTATTCATTTTATGTCTATCGCATTGATCTCATAGATATGAATTAGTGGTAGTGTGCCTTTCCTGCTTTCTGGTTAAAAGCATACCCATTGAAGGTTAATTGAACCATTTGAGGGAGTTGTACCTCACCAAAATTTATAGGAAGATCACCAATGAAATGGTGATTTCTCCTTTCTATTAGGAACTTTTTCTTTATTTATTGGGCTATGGAGTTGTTAATCGATATATTTAGATAAAGACAAATTTGTTCACTAACAAACTATAAACCAACTTCTCCCTTATTAGTTGAATTAAACAAGAAGAATGTTGGCCCCAAATCTATTGATATGTAAAAAGATGGGAAAGATTAAATAATCTCCTCTACATTATCTTAACACCTAAAGTATCATCTACATCAATGATAATTATCTGACCCCTAAGGCTTTTGATAATATTGTCAATGAAATGGCCTATGCCAATAATGTTCTCTAGAGAAATCCTAGAAGGTAAGAGAATAAAATGTTCTCAAAGAAGGGCATGCTTCCTAGCATTCAATGCAAAAGTACCCCCATTGGCACTAAAGTAGCTAGTATGCTACAAATGGTATTGATTCTTGAGAGTAGTGGATAAGTGATTGACTCTTTTCCACACACCTTTGGATGGTTGCCAATCCAGTCTTTGTGTAGTTCAAGAAGTAGAAAATGTTTCATAGGTCTAGTAGCATCTCAATAATTATGAATAGTGAGAATTGACCATTCACTCTTCCATTTAGTGAGATAGGGTGGAAAAATTAATTACTCAAGTAGTCAGCTGGCTACTTCAAATTTGATAATATTAACCTTCTGTTATCTATCTCTACCATGATCTTATTATCATTGTGCAACAATTGGAATGAACTTGGAATTTCTTCTTCAGTTTATCTCAGATGTTTAATTGTGTTACTCTAATTGGGAAGTCTATACACCAATTAATGGTTATCACTATAAAGGTTAACAAGAAATTTTGGAGCCAAGAACTTTCACTTATTTGGCTACTAGTTACCCAGTTTTTCTCAAAAGGTTTTGCATTATCTCATAGGGTTTTCTTTACCCCCCTAATCAAGAAGTTTCTTAGTTTTGTTTGCTTTAGGGAAGTGGGTTCGCCATCTTTTCTCTAGTTTCTCTATGCACTCTTTTGCAATAACTCATATGGTGACAATTTAAGTACTCTTTGCTAGCTTGAATAATGCTTCTTCACTTGCAAGATCCTCCAATGAATTGGCTACTGATGCTGAAGTCCCCTCTCAAGCATGTCCCAAATTGTAGACAAAAGGTACCCTGATCTATTGTGTTTAAGTCAGCAAAGACCATAAGGCATAAGTTAAATACTGTTGGTCAAGAAATGTGGTCTACGGCAATTGTGAGTTAAAGTGGACCGCAACACCCCAGCTCAATATAGAAGTAACATAGATTTAGGTAAAATTGAGTAAATTGACATGCATGTGATATAGGGATTGTTTATGTTAACAGGTACCTTCCTAGATGAAAATTTGACACCTAACAATTGTGGATATCCCTTGTCAATTATCCAGCTTATCTTACATAGTCGATTCTCAAAATCAATGAGGTGAAAAACTTTGTGGTTTCATGTTAGTTTCCTCCAAAAATAGTATGACTTGAGGAAAAAATACAAGAGTAACCTGTATATGATTAATGTCAAATGTCGCTTAATACAAGAAGGGAGCAAACAATCTACAAGAAATACCTTCAGAGAGACTAGATGACCCTTATAAGAAGAAAATATGAGACCAGAAAGGACTTTTAAAGGGGAGAAGTGTGGCAATCACACATTTTTCTGAAAAAAACTTGTGAAGTGCAAAATTCAAAGATTTGAAATGAGCAAGGGGTAAACTGAGGACATAGGTTGTTTTGTTACTTTCAGAATTATCTTCGATTGTAGCTTAGCTTTTGTAACTGATAGAGGCCAACAATGAAATCTCAATCAACTTTCTTTAAATACTCTTGAATGTAAGACCTCAATTTTAAGAATTTCATACTGCTGGCATGTGACCGTACCTTACAAAAAATATTCAATCTCAAATTTTGTGGTATTTAAAAAGTTATTGAAATATTGGTCCTCCTGAATTTTATTGATATCCATCTCTTACCTTCCTTGCAAGAAGGCGATCTGAGCTCCTTTTGTGTTTATTCACAAACCATACATGCTGCCATTTTTATTTCTTTTATCTTTTACTTCATGATGGAACTTGGGCAGGGAAAGAAAATTAACTGAAATGGGAAAGAACATTGGGATCCTGATAAAATTTTGGAAAGTATTCCTTGCTAAAGCATATAGTTTCTATTTACAGTAACTGACTGTGCAAGATGTTGAGTTGTCTACAGAGAGTCGATACTTATCACCATAGTTAAAGCACTGTTTTTAACAAGATAATTAGTTTGTGACATCAATATACAATTCTTAACCTTGATTTCTGGCTACAGGTAACAAATTCAGCTTTGGAAGTATTGGATTCCACTGGAAAAAAACTTCAGACTCAGATTGTGCCAGTTGATCCAGCAACCAGAAGAGTACGCAATTTCTACACACAGGACATTTCAGTTCAAGCTGGGCCCTTGTTTAATTTATATTTTGAAGCTTCAGTTCCTCCTCTTGGTTATACTGTCTATTTTCTAAAAGCTGCAAAGAGTGGAGCTTCTGGTAAGAGATAATTATGAATATTTGAAATATATTTCTGCCTTTATTTTCCTTCTATATTTTGCATTTTATTTGTTTCATTTTGAACAGGCACACTGCAGATGTTATAAACACCTGCCAAAATTTGGATGGGTTGTTTCTTATTCACCTATTTGCATATGCAGCATTGCATTTATTTTAGATTCATGGATGCTTGTTCGGAAATTAGCTGCAGGAACTTTGTCAATGAAGCCGAAACCTATCAATGGAGAAATAGTTTTGGACTCAACAAGGATTCAGCTTGCATTCTCAAAATCTACAGGGCTGCTGAAGGAGATCAGAAATCATCATAATAATGTACGTAATTAGATTTTGCCTTGTTCCAGCTGAGTGAAGATGCACTTTATAAATCATTAATATGAGATGGAACAGGTAAACCTGTCCTGGTAATTAAATTCAATTTTTACACATTATCAAGAATAAGACTATAGTGCAATTCCTTGTTAACATTTATGAATGTCATTGCGAGAGTCCAAAGAATTACCTTTTATTTCTTGTTAGCGTATTTGCTGTGTGAATTGAATCATATGTTATTTAACATTTCAATTTACCATTCCCTGTAGTGTAATAGCATCATTGGCCTTTTTCCCACCAGCAGCCTTGCATTCCTCACCAAGAGTTATAGTGATGTGGTTTTCTATCTTTAAAGATTTTTTCTCAGTGGTCTACATTTATCTTCTCCATTTCCTTGTTGTCAGGAACTCTTTTTTTCCTTGTATTATTTGTCTTCAGTCGGACAAAGCTAGTTCTTAGAAATTTGCATCGACAGGATTTTTGTTTTTTGATAAGGGAAAAGGGAATATCCTAATAGTAGTAACAGGTAAAAATTAAAAGCTTAAAACCCTTTCCAAGTACATGCTAGTGGGGCAGATAACAAGGGCCAATGTACAGGTATCAAGTGAACTATAACTGTTGAAAAAGAAAATACATAATCAAGCTTTTGAGAATTGAAGCTACAAGCAGATTTATCAAAAGAGAGACTACAGAAGTTGGAGTGTAGATTTGACCAGTGACAAAATGGAGTAAAAGAGAGATTTCAAGATCTCAGCTGTTGTTTTGTTGGTTGGTGCAATATCTCTTATGCTCTGGCCAGCAGAAATACGACCCTTCAAGTTCCAAATCCAACTTGTTTGCATGCCAAAGCATGCTCCAGTTCTCAGAGGAGGCAGCAAGTTCCTTATAATAGTGATTGTTCACTAATTAGGAGATAGCTTTGTTGTGTTAAAATATTGTTGTTGCTGATTTAGGAAATTGTTCTCTCATCTTACATGATCATCTTTTAGGATTCTTTCAATTAAATCAATCCTATTTTAAACATTTTGATAGAAGTGGCTGAAGATTGCTAACCGTTATTCTTGTTTGGTTAAGCAGTTGATTATGCTTCTCTGATTATCTTTTCTACCTTGCAGGCTTTGCACTAGAACCCTATGGTTTTCTTGATTAATGTCATGATACATGTGCTGAAGTTCAATGACACAGATTGGCCCATTGAGGGAATTATTATTCTGGATAAAGCCAAATGTCTACTGATTTCTGAAGAGGAAGATTGATTGTCTTGTTGATTTTTAGGCTTTTTGGGCTTTGCTCCTTCCTGGGATTAGGAGAGGTGCACTCATTTTGGGACATCGGGTGACAAAGCTTCAATTGAAGGTTAACCTTCATAGATTGAGGATGGAAAATAGTGGAAACATGTTTCAAAATGAGAGGGATGGAAATCTTGTAAGAGGTATGCAAAGAAGAGAAAGGTAAAAGTTTATTTGGTTATCAGTTAGCATTGTTAGAAACCCTTTGATGTTGCATGATGAATGAGCTGAGCCTATTAGATGTGACAATAGGTGCACTCATTTTGGGACAGTAGGTCACAAAGCTTCAATTGAGGGTCAACCTTCATAGATTGAGGATGGAAAATAGTGGAAACATGTTTCAAAATGAGAGGGATGGAAATCTTGTAAGAGCTATGCAGAGAAGGGAAAGGTAAAAGCTTATTTGGTTATCAGATTAGCATTGTTAGAAACCCTTGGATGTTGAATGATGAATGAGCTGAGCCTATTAGATGTGACAATAAATGCAGAATGGACATTATATGATAGCTTAGCCTTATGCATAGTGCCAACCGCCATCATAGTTGGTTTCTGTCTCTTGAGTAGTAGCCACAACCCAGTGAGAGCTTTCATCTTCCTTAATCTACTCATCAAAGTTGTTAATTACCTTGCTTTCAAGCCCAGATTGTTGGGTGTCCATATTGTTGATGTGTTTTTCGTGACCGCACCAACACAGAATAAAGTCGCCAACAGCTACCCTATTCTCTCTTGATCAAAGTGTCCAACATGCTAAGATTGCGAGAGAGTTTGTGCGTTCAACTCCAAGGTTCCTTCATGTAGTGGATAGTCTCAGTTGGCTTGATGTGATTTGCTGGTATTTCAAGGGGACTTACAAAATTGTTCAATAGCGGAGAAAGGAATTTGAATGCTCAAAAGGTTTTATCTATAAAACTCTTGTTTCCTAAACTAACCAGAAGGTACCGAATTTAAAATAGTTGCAGGGATAGAAGATGCTATGGACTAATCTATGGGTGAGACGTGGAGATCAATTTTCACAAGCCTCAACCAGATTCTGCTTTGCCTCACTTCGGACAGCTTCCACAGAACCAGTGCAATCTTCAAGGGGAGTAACTAAGGATATTCAGATTACAATTCAACAATGAAGATACCGTCACGACGACGCATACCAACATGAAGATCATAATTGAAGTTAAATCGAGAAGTTTCCAGTTGACCACGCAAGGCGAACTCACCATCAGCGAGCCCACTAGTGGTATGGATAGATGAAGTTTGCTCAAATTGAAGACCACATTCCACAACTATCATCTACGTGCATGAAATGAAACTTATTCTACTTTAAGATTCTACTTGAATCGGAAGGATGAAGAGATCTTGCTAGCTGCTCACAACAAAAGATGGAATCATCATCAATGAAAACTCTTTTTATTGAGAGTGTTCACAACAACTTCTTACAAAACATTCAATGAGAAAGTTTTCCTTCCTCTTCAATCTACACTATCAATCTATACTAAGCTATCTCTAAGTTGCCTCTCTATCTACCTATCTCTGAGCTAATCTAATCAGGTACAAATGAGGGGGGATGCCCCTTTTATAGCTGGCCAAGTCCAATGGACAGCTTAGATTACAATAAGATGGATGGTCCAAATTGTGCCACCTCAGCCCTAACCCTATAAAGAGGAGTGGAGTAATAAATGAACTATTAATGTCCACCATCCTCTAGAAGATTCCTGTCTGGAAACGCGTTCACACTATTCCTTTTTTCTGACTGCAAACTGGATGAGTCTGATCATCATTGCTTCAACTTCTTGAATGGATATGGTGGGCATGTTCTCAATCTAACCTCGAGCCTGCAACCTCTTACCTGCTCGACAATGATTTTCCTCCTTAATGTTGTTCTTCAACTTTGACATACTTGATGGTGACCACTAATGCCTGGGTTTCCAACTTGTCCTCTGTACTGAGTTTTGAAAACATTTCTTCTTTGCCACTTGAGTTAGGCACATACTAGGTCTCAACACTTAGCCATTTCTTGCAACTTTTCGCTTCATGATTCTATCATCTTAGATTATTTGCTTCATCACTTCAAGTCATCACCGCCTGGCCTCGACGTTCCTCCTGCAAAACAAGCAAGGAGAAGATCATCAGAACACTTCATAATATGAACTCACCTTACTTACCAAATTTTCATGCTTTAACTTCCAAGGTCTGAGTGATCTCCGGATCTAATAGGGTTCATCGTTCTTCTCTAGCCAACTTTGCTTTCTTCATGATCTGTAGGATGGGGCATATAACACCTGTGCATCATATTTCAATGCCTTAGACAAATTCCATCTTCCTCAAGGGCGTATCATCTTTTGAAAGTGTTAACTTCAACTGCATCTTTTTCAAGAAATTCACTTTTCCAGCTGAGGCGTTGACAACTTTGATTTTATTCATCTCTGGCTCAAGAAAATTATTTCCACGAAGAATTCGATCAAATTCATCTAGGCAATCAACTTCAAATCATCAGCCAAGGCATTTTATTTCAACAACACATTTCATTCCTTGCCTTTGAAATTTTTTTAAATTTTCCCCTTAGAAAATTCATCAATCAGGTGCCCATGGAAAATCCTCATCCTGAAGGCTTCGACGGAGTGTGGAAGACTTTAAAATCCATTCCTCATCACAGACGTCCAATACCCAGAAGAAAATTCACTTCAAAAAGCGTTGAATTCATGTGTCTCCAAATGAAGGGGTACATTTAATATTTGAATTTTAAACCTTAGAAAAATATTTTGCCAACAATTTTATTCTTCATCTTCACATCTGGGTGTATTTTCTTGCTTTGCCATGAAAATCTTCATCAACCTCACGAAGTTGACACTTTCTGACTCATCCTCGCCAACTTTATTCATGCCTTAACAAATTTCATCATCCTAAGTCTGGGCGTATTTTCTATCTTTGAACTTCCATTTCAACTTGCCTTAGAAATTTTCAAGCTACCCCTTGGCACTTGGGCGCATTTAACCCTCTTCACTTTCATTTTGCCATACTTGAATATTTTCCAATCACTTGCTCTAGTTGGGCGCATTTAGCCCTCTGCACTTCCAATTTCCTTGTCTTAGAGAAATTCCTTCAATACTCAATTCTTGTCCCAGGCGCACTTGGAGGTGTCAGCTTCTAGTTTCAATGCCTTAGTAACATTTCCTATCCTTCTCAAGGTCCAGGCGCATATAGAGTAGTGAACTTTCAGTTTTGATGCCTTAGAAAAATTTCTAACTCTTCCCATTAGCTTGGGCGCAAATGAGGGGTCCTACTTCAAGTTTTGAACACTTAGGCATTTCCAACACCCTTCCTTGGGTTAGGGCGCATTTTAGAGGGTGGACTTCAAGTTTAAAACACTTAGTAGATTTTCAAGTCTCCTTTTCTTCTCAAGGTGCAAATGAAGGGGCCTACTTCAAATTTCAAACACTTAGATTCTTTTCCAACTTACTCCTCAAGTCAAAGGCGCATTCAAAGGGTTCTACTTCAAGTTTAAAAGACTTAGAATATTTTTCAACCTTCCTTTAGTCAAAGGCGCATTCAAGGGGGTGAGCTTCAAATTTTGCATACTTAGAATATTTCCCACTTCTTTCACCATTCAAGACGCCTAAGAGGGGGCCCACTTCAAATTTACCATATTTAGACTTTTTAAAGGCCCCCTCTTCAAGTCAAGGCGCAAATGAGGGGTCAAGCTTCAAATTTTCAAAAACTTTTTTTCAAGCTTCCTCCCAGGCAGAGGCGCATTTGAGGAGTCCTTCAAATTTCAACGCCTTAGAAATTTCTCAAGGCCTCCTCTTCATCTTAAGGCGCATATGGAGGGGTGTACTTCAAATTTTCATGCCTTATATTTTTTATACCATCTTCAAGTAGTTAAGGCGCATTTGAGGGCATGAGCTTCAAATTTTCAATACTTAGAATCTTTTTCACCAGCTTGACTTGAAGTGGGCGCACTTCATGACCCCAGCAGGAAGTTCCAACACTTAAACAATTTTTTATCCACTTGACAACTTGGAGATGGGTGCATTTTGAGGGTCCTGCTGGACTTAAATACAGACTTAAACAATTTTCATCACCAGCTGGAGACAGGGCTCATTTGAGGGGGGGAGGTGGACTTAAGTCCAACACTTAGAATTTTTTTCCAGCTAATTTCTCCTTGGGCACATTTTGGGGGGCTAGCAGGACGAACTCCAGACTTAAAAAAATTTCTAACTTCCTACTAGCTCATGCCTTACTATATATAGTAAGTTCTAGGTTTTCCCTCTTCTGGAGCTTATATTGATTTGAAATTTTAACCACAGGATCCTCATGACCTAATTAGTCTGTTCACACTGCCATCTCGAGCTGACCTACTATTTATGGCATGTTTCTGAAAGTGGTTTACTATTTATAGCAATTGCTTGATTTCATGACCTCCACAACTACGTTTAACTTGAAATTTGAATGACGTGACCCTCATCGGTAGACTTGCCTGTTCATACTGGCGACTGCTGTTGACTTACTATTTATAGCTTGTTTCTGGAATGCCTTACTATAAATAGTAAGTGCTCCGATTGCCTTCAAATTTTACCAGTGGACTCCTTGAAAGATGCTGATCATGATGGGATACACTGGTTTTCGAATATTCTAGTATTTGACCTCTCATTTTGGGTCCTGAAGCTGGAAACCCTAATTTGACTTGCATGTCGATCAAATGACCTTTGTTTGACCTTGTTTCTGTTGCATGTCATTGTGTTCGTGATTCTGAAGTGCTGGGAAGGGGTTGCCATAGTAGATCTGCTAAAAATAGTAAGTTCCCAGAAAAGTGATCATCTTACTTTGCATGTCACATCACTGCGGAGCTCTTGAAAAACCCATAAGGAATAACCTGACATGCGCTGAAAAGCCCTGCATGCCAACCATAAAAATAGCCACTGAAGAAAGCTCTGCAAAAATGTCTTGATCCTGATTTGCATGTTATACCACTACGAAGCCCTTGAAAAACCCACAAGGAATGTCCAGACATGCGAAGAAAATTTCAACCTACAAACCCTAAAAATAGCCTCCGAACGCTGAGTTCTGAAAGTCATCATCTCATCTTGCATGTTATATCACTGCAAAGGTCTCGAAAAACCTAGAAAGACTTTGTAGACATGCATTGAAAAACTTCACATATAAACCCTAGAATTAGCTCCCGAAGGTGAACTTGCTAAAAATAGAAAGATGTCAGTTCTGGCTCAAAATTTGCAGATAAATAGTTTGACATGTCCTGGATGCAGTGTGGCAGAGAGAATTTCAACAATGCTGAGAAAATGCCCCAAATTTGGTACTTACTAAAAATAGTAAGTTGTTGGAATTCATTGAAATTCTGCTGGGGACCTACTGGAAGCCATCTAACAACAATGTTAATCTCAAATTTCAATAGCCAAACCTGATTTGACCTCAAACTGACATGAAGAAAGCAAACCCTAATTCTATAGACTTAGCCAAAATTTCAATTCAGATGGGCACATCCCAGTGAAAGACAGATAGAAGAAAGAGAGACAACGACAAGACAACCCAAAAGCAAAGCCTAGAGACCCGAACGAAGCAAAAATTAGGGGGTCCCCATTTGCAATGGGGCGATGTGTGAAAAGGTCACAACACATATTAGTAGAAATCATTGTGAAATAGTAGAAGGAACAAGGTTTCTCCTTTTCCTTTGTATAAGTCCTTAAGGGTTTCTCTTGAATCTATTGCAATTATGTCATAAAACCAAATCAATCCTCTTAGTAGTATAGACTGTCAGATTCTTTTTTGGATTTCATATCTAGGAAAAATGGCATCAGCTTGTAGATGTCATTAATGTCATTAGGATTGCTAGTAACATAATGTGAACATTTAAAATTCTATGCGCTCCCTTAGGATCAATGGAATGCTAGATCTCCATAATTTCCTTTGAAATGAAGTCCAAGGTGGGACTGGTCATCATCAGCCAAATAGAGTTGTGGTGACTGCATTGAGGGGAATGTTGTTTGCAATGATGGAGGTGTAAAGACCCTTGCAAATTTTGATCTTAATTTTCAGTTTTGGGTGGTTTGGAATTTCGTCAAATAGTTGTCTGTAAAGTGCCTTGACAAATCTGATGTAAAAACTCTGATTTTCTGCTTTAGGTATTTTGTCAACCACTTTGCTTGCAACCTCAAGTTTGCTGATAATTGGTTTCAGTTTGTTTTGTTTGGTTTTGGTTTGATGCCAAAGATGTTTAGATGCTTGGAAATGATTACAAAGATAGCTAATTAAATAACTAATGTGAAATGCAGCTCTTTTTGTATTTTTCAAATGCATATACATGAGTTTCTAATGTAAAATGCACACCTACAGCCAAGAGACATTTTCACAAACACTTGACATGAAAACCAACTCAATGAAATGCAATTACATATGAGAAACATTTTGTCAAATAGATTGCAGCCAAACTCTTTATACCTCCAGTATTATATTGCAATATCATGAAGAGTTACAAGCTGAATATAGAATGCAAACAGACCTAAACATGAATGTTTGAACTATTTTCCATGACTGAAAATAAATGCAATTTGGCTGTATGTTTCAATAGCATTACAATGCAATATCTTGGACTGAAATTACAATGCTCATAAGCTACTAAAGTCAT
>VDFB02018403.1:0-20878 GCA_007258455.2 Sequoia sempervirens
TTGATTGGGAACCCAACGGGTGCGGAGCACGTTCCACCCAACCATGTGAATTACAAGTAACTCACCCCCGTGCTCAGAGGTGACAAGGAAATGAACCCGACCATGAATGTCAAACCGACTCAACCACAACATGATACCAAACAAGTACGACTCAAGTATGCAATGCACAACCATTGACGTTCTCAAATCACATAACAAGTTAAAACCACGAAACTCATCACAATAACATGAAGCACTATCAATTAACAATCATGAAACAAACTCACAAGACTTCAAAGAAACATCATAAAGAGATAACATCCACAAGAATTGAACCAACACCCAAATTACATTTCCAAATCAATCAGAACCAATGAAAGGAACACGATTCCATAATAACTCTAAATCCACCATTCAATACACCATTCCATAGGCAACAATAAACAAGTCAAACGGGTGTCAAACGGGGAGGGTCATCGCATAGCTCACATGGGATCCCCTCGCTCTTCCTCCAACTGAGGCGCCGGCACCCACCTATGGATTCCCTAGCCCTAAAATCAGAGCAACATAAAAATAACAATATCCAGAGGCAACAAGAAATAAGAACAACAAGGATGTCTAGTGGAGAGTGTCATCGCATGGCCTTACATGAATTCGCCAGACTACCTATCACAAGGTGTCGCCTCCATCTATACATGGATTATCTAGACAACCTAGCTCAAGGAGCCGCCTTCATCTATGGTTATCCAGACATCCTATTTCAAGGTGCCGCCCCATAGGGTTACTCATGCGGAGCCACTTACCTTTCATAGAGACAAGGTAGTGACCTTACCAACCAGGTCTTCCCACCCATCCTTAGCCTTTGAGAGCGCTAACGGCAGGGGTGAGGTGCATGTTTTTATCTTGTTATGTGTTAACTAACCCAACCCACTAAATACATTAATTAAGTTATCACTTGTTTAACTACTCTTACGTGGGTTCCCCTGGCACTTCCTCTTACCCGAGGCGCCGGCGCCCACGAAGAGCCACTCTCCCTATGACCCCTAACATATCTCAAGCAGGCAAGGGTTGTACTATCAAGAATAAATCATATAACTCAAAACATAACAAGCGAGAAAAATCCATCTCACAATAAACACATAATCAAAGTCTCACCAAGTTTCGTACAACCCTTTCAAATTAATGATACTAATATCTTGCCATGTCAAGAGCACATAAAATGACAACATTCACCAACAATAAAACAAGCCTCTGAAAGACTCTATAAAGGCTTACACTAGGGTTTCCTCAACAAAGAACTAACAATAGTAACAGGATATCAAGAATGATTCAACAAACATAAGGTAGTGAGTGGCAATATCCCAAATAAATCTTCACAATTAAATTTGATACACTCTCGAGTGGTATCCAAGGGAGACCTCTATTTCTCCTCCTAGGTTACCCAACAATACATTACACAACGATCTTACAATTTGACTCAAAACAAACTTAAACAAGATCAATGATTAACACAACAGAACAATCAACCAATGCACAAACTTAATACGGAAATTAGTCCACTCAATAAAGAAATCAATCCAACAATACAATAGAGGCACTACTTTCACGTTTCACATAACTCTTCAACTTGACCGCAAGATCTACTCCACACTTCTACATGTTTTATTGATATCCAAAATACCATTGCACATATAGGTTCATACTCTTAAAAAAAAACACAAACTTATAAATGTATTTCTTATAAAAAGGGCCTAAATAATCTTTCATCAAAATATATATAATTTTCCGATTTTCTCTCAATTGCTTGTTTACAAAATATTATGTATATATATACATAGCTAGATTATCCTTAATATAGTAAATATTAAAAATATTAACTTAATTAATTCACCTAATTAACTAATTCTTTTAAAAGTAATTACTTACATAATTAAGATAATAAATGAAGGAAAAATATTTATTTATTTTAAGTCATTCACATAATTGCTAAAAAATTTCAAAAAAAGAATATATATATATATAATAAATTAAGGTTTATTTTCTTTTAAAAATATCTATTCTATCAAAATAACCAATTAAACAAATATATTTAAATATATATATAATACATAAAATTAAACATATATATAAATACTTATCAATTAATACATTAAAATAATTTACTATATTCAAACAATGCTAATAATAAAACTAGTGTATTGCGACTTGTATAACTTTTGTTTTCGGATCTGGGTCTTTCTACAATTTTTACTGAAGGTGCGCCATTAAGTATTTTAACACATATAAAAAATTCAGTCATACCCAGTTCGTAAATTGTGAGTTATGATGAATTTAGTGACCCTATGTCTCTGCTGTTTTCTACAGGAAAATATTTCTTATTTTATCATAGGATTTTATTTTTCCTAATTTATCAGAGGATTTCCTTTGTTTTTCAATCCTACAGAGGTCTTCTAAATTATAAGTGAGATTTTCTAAGTTATCTATTGATTTCTTTTCGAATTTTCTACTATTTTAATTTCAATTCTAAAAACAAATACCAAGATTGTTCATTTCTACAGAAATAGCAAAGAGATCGTGTATATCAAAGTAGCATTCGAAGAGTTTAATTTCTGTTGTTTGCAAAACAAGACTTTCAAATCTCAACATTCTTTGATACCAAGTGAAAAAGTATTTTTCAGTAGTTTTCACTATTCCTTAAATTTCTCTGTTCTAAGGTTTTATTTCTCTTTCACCAAACAATCTAATTTATTTTTCCTGTTTTCTTAAATCAGAAGACCAGAGCTAAAAAGTAGTTTAAAACCTGGAGTCCTGCGCTTATTCGAGAGTCTGGTGACGATTGTTTTCGCCGGACTTCACGAAGAGCTCCTCTTTTTTGCTTCAAATCTCCTCTAAGTCACCGTGCTCAAATCTCCGACCCAATCCTCTTTCAGAAGACTTCAAAATAACTAGTAATAGATTTTCAACCCCTTTCTATAACTCTCTTCAATTTAGCAAAAAAATGTCAAAAACCCATGTTCTCTTCCAAATCAAAAAATACAGAATAACTTGTGCCACTTCTCAATCCCTAATCTCCTGTGTGTGAAAAAACTTCCAAAATTCTTAATTAATTAAAAGATAATATCCCTCTTTTTTCAAAAACTCTAAAAATCAAGAATAAAAGAAAACTCATTCTTTAAAAGCCAGCTTTTTAATTAGATCTGTATTCTCATTGGCTCACACAATCTTTTTATTCTTTTATTTGTTTTATTGCTTTTATTTCTGTTTTTGCAACATTACTTGCACATCACATTACTTATTTAATTTAAATAATTAATTCTAATAATTATCTTCAATCAGATAATTAATTAAAATAAATAACACACATTTAATATTTAATTATCATTTAATTGAAACACATGACTTTATAAAAATCAAATAAAACATTTAAATATTTTCATACAAATAAATCAACATTAAAATACACAATTATTATTCCCATTTAATTAACTAATTCACAACTTATAAAATATCAACATCAATTAAATAATCATAACTTATAAAATACCACATTAATCAAAATATGACAACACACAAAACACAAGCCACAAATAATGACAAATTCACAAAATAAACAATACCAGACAAACGAGACGATCTGACATCATGGGACGGGAGGACTTCATCGTCACCTCTGTTTCAACATTAAACCGTTGGGTTATTGGTGCTCGCCCTGTCCTGCCGAAGCAGGTGGAATCGAGACTTGTACCTACAATCCTGCATACAAACGAAGTTGTGTACATGTGCATACATATATATAAAATCAAAGCATTAAATCAAGTACTGCATTGTGAGAAGGAATCGCAACATAGCAGGGCACTCGCGAACGAATGATGCTATATTGTCCTTCATCACACCTATTCTAACAATTATAACCTAATCAATGAATTACATTTCTAACTAACAATCATCTCATAACATATCTAATTAAATCACTGCATTATATCATAATTCTGAAAATCAACTAACATTACCAACCACAATGTCATATAAAATAATCATGTCTACTAATGGAATACAACATCATCCAATGTCTAATTATCCAACTCAAACAATATCATCATCGTCACAAGTAGCAAACAACCGCATTGAAAAATACTAAATCCTACCAGTAAGAGGAGGGGTATTACATCCTCCCCCTCATAAAATCGGCTTACTTCTGGAAGCCGGTAAACAAAAGGAAATAAGATTCCCTAATACGGGAGGCATCCTCCCTCACCAAGATGGTGAACTAATCATCAATAGAAACTAGAATCAAGCTCACACATAAGAGTAAGAAATAATAATACAAGTATTAGTAACATGGGGGTATTACATGTATGCATTATGAAACGCGACGATTTCATTTGAATAAAGCGTACACATTTCTGTAATGTGTACGTGTTCTTTAAAAATTGAATTTCCACACCACATCCAGCCTTGGTTTTAGACTTGGGAAAGGCTTGGCAATCTGAGCCTTAGCTAAGGCAAATTGAAGAAGAATGTCCAACTTTGACAACATAGCTGATGGATTTTTTTTCTGAATGAATCTATAAAATTAAAACCCATTAGAGAACACAATGTCTACTTTCTAAATATATACCTTTTGTTAAGATTGGATTATGTTTTCTATTTTTTAATTAATTTCTAATCAAACTATTCCTTAAACTTGAAATATCAGGTTTTTTTGGTTTTTTAATAACTTTTTATTGGTTAAGTTTCTTGTAAAAAAAATCATATGGCATCAAAATTTAGACAATTCTCTACACAATGAAAAAAATAGTCAAAAAATGTTTTGTTTAGGTCTAATTATGTTGTCCGTACACGTTGATTTTAAAAAACATTAATTAAGGCCAATACAAATTTAATAAAAAAAAAAATATTAAAATTACAAAAAAAAATCCACATCAAACTTCATGTTGTTAGCTCTCTTTTCCCAAAAGGAATTAGAAAAATAATTTTATTTGGGTGAAAAAGTGTTGTCCGTACACCTACTTGGTATGGTAAAAAAAAGGGACTTTTAAAAAGTGGTTTTTATAGATCCCTATCAAAATTTAATTTCTATAATCTGGGTATTTTAATAATTTACATATTTGGAAACTAGATTCAAAATTATAGATTTCATATTATTGACTTTTTTTAAGATTCATTGTGTAAGTGCCTCAAATTTTTAGTCCAAGTGTGACAAATTTTGAAAAACAGCAAAAATATTTCCACTTTTTGAGCTTTTTGTGTACCCAACTTCTTGCATCAGCCCTCATACCAAGTGACCAATTGCACCTTACCTTGGGCTTACATATTGCTAAGTTGGGGTTCATGAAAGGATGAGTATGAGGTGAGACTAATCCTTGAGGATGGACCAAGCCATCCTCCATAGATTTTTTATTATAGAGTTTTTCTTGTTATTAGCACTTATCCACTTTCCACCTAAAGTCCCGCACCTTCTATATTTCTGTAGTGTACTATACCTTCACATTTTTTTGAAAACCTTACTATCTCAATTTTCTACCTTTCATTTATCTTTGGTATGGGGATTCGTGGTCTATCCGTCCACCTTTTTTTTGAAATCCTTATATCTACCTAATATCAACAAAATCTTCTCAGTGTGGGAAGATTTTCAAAGTCTAATTGGGCGTTATTTCTCGCATATCCATATACACATCATTTCTTCGTAGATCTGCTTACCCCTTAAATCTCTGTAATGGTCTGGTGAGCGATAGAGTAATTGTTTTTTTAGTAAATTTTGAATGAATTATAAGTTCATGGAGGTTTAGATTATGAGCTTGCAATTGGATATTATTTTTCTTATGCATATTATGTCATATAGGTTAGTCATTAGAATCTTGCATATGATTTTTTTTTTCAAGAAATCTCATTATGAGGTGTTTATTAAGGTTATTTTATGTAGATCTAAATGACAAGCGTGGAACAAAAAAAAGTATGATTTCAAAGAGATTTTCTTCGAAGCTAAGATTATTTATAGATGGAACTTTGTGGGGGACATTAATCTAGGACTATTGATATGCAAGACTTCAGAGAAATATTTTTTGGTCATAACCCCACACCCAAGACAAGGAAAATAATTGATAATGAAATTTCTCAATCTATAGGTTGTCCTTCTGGCTAGTGTCCAATTTGATAATATAGTGTAGGGAGCATTATTTTGTTGATTCTAGGAAGGTAGGCCCTAAATGGAAGAGTATTGGTTGATCTATCAATTGTTGCAATAAAAAAAGCCTTTGAGATTCCCACTCACCCTACCATCATAGTAGTGGGAAAAGATCAAGCAAATAAAATATATGAAGGACTTGATAAGTGTTTGAAAGTTCTTAATAACTATTGGTTGAAGAAGCCCAAATCATTAGCTACTAAAATATCAAAGAGTTTGTCTAGAAGTGATTTTGTTGAGGAAATCAATGATTTTGGTCACCCTTTTGAGGAAAATTATGGGTTTAAGATTAGCATTAAATTTTGAAGGATGGATGTTTTACTTTGTTGAGGAAATACTAAGGGAAACCAAAAATTTTCATTGGACCCAAATTACTAGTGATAATATCCACCAATAGTTCATGATAGTGAAGGAGACTAATTCTATCTTCTATGTTGTATTATGTTAGCAATAAATTTCACATATAGAAGATTAACATGTGTAGGTATAGTTGGTAATGGTCTAGGGAAAGTCAAAGTATATGATTTATATCCTGAGCTACAACTACAAAGCTCTCTAAATCACTATAAGAGAGTAAATGATGCATTCACCATACATATTGTAAGAACACTATAAAGGGATTTGTGTAGAAGATTTTTAGCATATGCTATAGACCTAATTTAGAGGTTTGGTTATTGGTTTATCCAAATTCCAAAATTTACATCTTTAAGAATGGGGGATATTTTTATAGTTCTTTACAAATTGCCTAAATATCTAAAAGATAAATTGGTGCTTCTCAAATTAATAATGCAACATTGTAGTTCAAACAAATTGTTGAAAGATATGCATAGAGCTAGTATGCCTTATCCTATTATAGTTGGTAAAGGATCTTATGTGTATCAAGATTACCAATTGGTAGAAGGATTTGATGTATAATTTCAATAATTTCATTTAGCATTTCATTATACCAAGGAAGACTTTGATTGTTTTGAAGAAGAAGTAACAAGCCTTAAGCAAATAATGAATCCATTGAGAAGATTCACCAAAAATGGCTTGATATCAAATCCTCTAGTTTAATGGATAAATAAATTGAAGTGACATTTGTGTTAGGACACCAAATCTACACCCTGTTTGTTAAGATTTTCCAATTGCACTTAGTAGATTTGGACCAACATCGGAATTCTTTCAGGTTGTGGGTAACCTATCTGAAAGCAGACCTTCGGATTGTGGGCCGGCTTCTCCGTTTGATATCACCCAACTATTGAATTTCTAAGATAAGGGTAAGAGTTGCATAAAATAAACCTAATGTTGGAAAGAGACTAAAGTGATACACCAAAATAATTTAGACCTGCTAATAGCCTTGCACACTCAAATTAATATTTCAAAGCTAACTCACACAAATCCCTATCTAATGCAGTTCACATCAATAATTTATAAAGAGGTCTATAACAATGTTCTTAAAAGGAAAAGATAGATTTCATAATCAATAACACTACTAAACAACACAGTTTATAACCTGTAAACATACATTTTCTATCAAATGGATGCATGAAACATGGGACAAGTTGTAAGGAAAATGACTTTTCACAAACAGACTGATCAACCATTAATAACACACCACAAAACATGAAGAGGAAAGGTAACAATGCTCCAGTCTATTAAATCAAAGTGCTTACTGTATATTAGGTCTGTCTGAGTTACAATGCAACTTCATGAAAAAAAAATTCCAAGAGAGTAGCTATCCTCCTGTTGAAAAAGAAAGAACCCCTAAAATGTTCAAAAATGAACATACTTAACCAACACCCACCACAACCTCCAACACATGTGCTTCTAGAAGATTATCCTAGGATAAAATAGAAATGGCCCCAAAAGAACCTTCTAGAAGTCTCTAAAATGCCCTCTACATGGAGAAAAAACAAGCTAAGCCAATAGCCATCCCAAAAGTGTGACCAAAATATCTCCAACTGGCCTCATTCCAACTAAAAATAGTCCAAACAACATCACACACTTCCCACATCTCTACAAATCATCATTGGTCCTATTTACACATTTGACCACATTCCCCATAATGCAATATGTGTGATTTTGAAAACACATGGCTTTTAAAGCATTAAAGATAGTGATTTGTTAAGTGATTTATAAAACATCAATTAACAAATCACTTTACAATTAGGTCCAAATCAAAAGGGGCCCACCATTTTTTCTGTGTTACATTAGCATTAAAAGGCACAATAAAAGTGATTTTAAAGTCACTTACATGATATTTTTAGATATGGAATAAAATGTAACATCAAATGCTATGGAAAAAGCTTTCAAAAGATTCAAAGGAACTTTGGCTATCAACTTACCACCCATATTCTGCATTCTTCCCACACATGTCATAATCAAATGGTTTGGAAAGGCACATAGTATCAATATTATTTGGCTAATAAGGCCGACCTCCAAGACTCTTGGAAAGAATAATCCAAGTCACATGATGTTGGCAAGACAAGAAATCACTTGAGGGTGTAACGCCCCACCAGGGAATCCAAAGGACAAAGCATTAAGTAGTGAATTATCTGAATAATTTAAAAAAATAAAAATCATCCGATTAAAAAAATGTCCAAAGGATTCCAAGATGACGTTACTTAAACATAATAATTAAGAACATCACACCATAATATTAAAGATATAAAACACAAGTACATAACACATTCATGAATGATCCACTTTTCAAAACTTATATAGTCAAGACATTTATATATATTCAAATTTACATCCAATGAGATTCTCATAAATCTCAATACATCATAATAATATTACAATGAGTACACTCAAAAACATGAGGTAAATATACAGTAAGGGTATAGATCTCCTCATAACAAATATCCACATTCAAATACGTTCTGTGTCCACTATCATGATCATCGAAGTAACAAGAACCAGCTACAAGTATAATGTCATATGTAAGAGTATCCAATGAAAGTGTAGCAAGGTTTCCATCCAACCGTGTGGAACCCGAAGGGCCACACCCTCCATACTAGGAGATAGTGACAGGTCCAGAAGACAATCAAACACAGAACAAAGAACATACATTACATTACATGGCTGACATCACATAACAACATGAAAAAATATGAATTACAAGATCACAAGCAAACTCTCAGATGCAAAAACAATAACACAGGTGACTTTACAAAAGAGACCACAAACATGTTCAGGATAGAGTGTCATCACATAGCTATTCTAAGTTACCCTGGTGAATCTTCCTAGACTACCAACCCTCATCTAGAGTTACCTTGGCAATCTCTATCGATTCTCGGACCCTAGATAAACTCATGTGAAGTTGAATTACCTTTCAGGAAGACAAGGTAAATGACTAAGCCATTCCAGGCCTTCTCAACCTACCCTTAATCTAAAAGAGTATTAAGGCACTAGGTGAGGAATTTATTTATCTGAATTTCATTAATGAATCCCAAGTACATTTATTAAAATTTTGAATAAATTAATAACTTTCGATAAGTTACCCTGGCTACCACTTTGGGTATCGGCCCCTATCGAAAGCCACTCTTCCTTTTACAATATCACAACATTTTAACCCAAAATATAGCCTTCATGCACAAACAAATTGAATTCATGATCGCAATCCACCGATAATTTAACATTGCTATGGTTTCCAAATTACAATTACTATTATTTAAAAATCAAGACATAAATATATTTCTAATTTAAAAACTCTATATCTTCCTTTTGGCGGTATTAGAATTCTTTAAATGCAGTTTACTTTAAATTCAAACATAGTTTTTAAAGAAAATTCAAATCATAATAAAGGAAATTATTGTAAGAAGTTCAATCCCCTAAGAAATAGATTTAACACATATAAAAACTCCATTTTAAATACAATAGGAATCCCAACTATGCTGAGTATAAATATAAATCAACAACTTTCCTTAAGAATTCACTACAAATAAGAATTTCTTTAACTAAGACTACTTGGCCATTCTTACAAATAAATAAATACTAAATAAATTAAAAACATTTGAATATATATAAGTATTTATATCAAAAGCAAATGTTTATTTGTTTCAAAGAAAGATAAAATCTAACATAGCATCCTCTTAAACTTATAAATATCTATATTATTCCAATTTTTTTTTTTAAAGAATACTTTGATATAAATAAATACATTCTTTCACTATACTTAAAGTAATTAAATTAAGATTTCTTGATGTATATATATAAAAATGTTAATGCAAGTCTAGAAATAGCCACACCATGCAAAAATCAATAATTAAGCAAAGATAACTCAAACTTGAAGTAAAGTCCAATGCATGTGCCATACATACTTTTTGTTGATTTAATAAATACAGTATGTTAACAGGGAATTAGCAATTAATTTGTTATGCAAAGAAGACTACACATCATTAAGAAATAGTGATAGATAAAAGCAGATAACCAAGACTATAAGTAGTAGAAAGTGCACCATGCAAGGAGAATTTGCGCCATGCTAAATTTAAAGCATGCAGGTAACATTTTAAACACCCTATGACTGAACAATTTTAATCTAAAATAGGCATCAAATATAACATGCATGGTAATCCGCTTTCAGAGAGCTATGAGTTATATTCCATAATTGAATGGATGTCGAAGCTAATTTTCATGCAAATTATTCTTTAAGTAGAAGTTCATTGCCTATTCTAAAGAGGATGGTAGATTTTTGTATTTTAACAGTGTCCATTTAAGTAAATTTATGGCACCAATCTAGGAGGATTTCTTTGAAATATTATGAATCCATACTCCCGTAAGTTTAAAACTAATAACTTAAGAATGATTTAATTTAAAAAGAACTTCAATTTGATCATTAAATAATGTCTATAAGGAGTAGCGAATAAGAAGACTGCAGATGTGACTAGTTTCCAAAGGAATTACATACAGTAATATGAACTTCAACAAACTACTTTGATCATACGTTGGAATTGAAATAGGCGCTAAAGCTTACAGAGAGGTTATTTAAATATTTTTAACATCCTATTATGCTCAAGTGCGAGAACTGCACTGGAATGATAGTAAAATCAGGGAATTCATTAAAACCTCTACAATATTCTAATTTCAAGTTCAACAAATATAACAAGTTGCCAAGGGATCAAAATGGTATAACTAATCTCTTATGCTCAAGCACCACAACTTTGAGAGGTTATGAATGGAATCTGGGAAGTCACTTAAATCTATACACCCTACAATGTTCAAGCACTACCTATGGGTGAGGTGCGAATAGAATCAGG
This sequence comes from Sequoia sempervirens, assembly GCA_007258455.2. Lineage (NCBI taxonomy): Eukaryota > Viridiplantae > Streptophyta > Pinopsida > Cupressales > Cupressaceae > Sequoia > Sequoia sempervirens. Next base: position 11,404 of record VDFB02018403.1, read on the forward strand.
GAGGCCATTTAAAACTTTACACCTACATGCTCAAATGCGGCTGCAGAGACAGGCAGTGGATGAAATTAGGGGGGATTAAGGAAACATATATAGAAATTTAAAATTTTCTATTATGTTAAAGTGCTATGTCTTTGACAGGTCGACAATGGAATCAAGGAGGTAATTTTAAGCTATACACCCTACCATATTCAAACGCTACCACTGTGACAGATAACAAAGGAAATCGAGGAGCTAGTTTAAACGTCCACTTCCTTCTATTTTCAAGTGTTGCAGTTGAGACGGGTCACTAATAGAATCAAGAAGTTTATTTAAGACTATTACAACCTTACATAATCAAGTGCAACAGCTGTGGTAGATTGCCAGTGATAACAAGTTTATCAAAAACTTTAAACTTCCTTTTCTCAGATGTGAACTAGGTGATTGAAATGTTGCGCCTTCATCTGACTTAACGAAAGAAGATATTGACTAGACCGGTATACTTTGGTTTATGCATGGAGAAGGTATATAAATTGTTCGACAGAGTACCTTCATAGATGAGTGAAATTTACAATTTTTTTTAAAACAGAGACAAAGATCTTGTGGTGATAAATGGTGATGCTAAATGAAACATCCTGAAAACAGGCTTGATCCAAACTCTTCAATTCTTCATGCAATTGGATTTCCAGGCAACATGCTTGTCGATACCTAACATCCTTGATAGCAATATCAGGAAAGGAATACCAACATGCAAGCACTCTTAGGAAAAAAAGGCATACATAAACCATGATAAAACTACAGATTACAAAAGGGCGCACTCAGAAAAGTAAAGCAACCGAAATCTGAGGTCGTAGCTAGCAGAAATGTAATTACTTAAGGATGTAACAGATTTTTAGAAGTTTATATGTTAAAATAAAATCCTCTTTAATTATAAAATGCTTTCTATTATTCTAAATCAACAATTAACAAACTTATGAATTTCATAGCACTCTGATGAGGATTAATTTATATTTTTATTTTCTTGTTAACTCAAAAGAAATCTTTATAACTGATTCATCTTGTTCTAATTATTTCTCTATTGCATGTGCAGGTCTAATTCTATATAAATTTCAGAACACTTCCAAATAAGGAATTGCAAAACAAGTAGAAAACCTGGTTGAGTTGATAACTAAAATCAAAATCTGAAGCTTCTGTATTTCCTATACCAAACACCATATCTTGCTAAAGAAATCTACACAATTCTACAATCAAATTCCTGTACAATCTCCTTCCAAAACTATTGCCGTGAATTTTTTTTTCATAAGAATTGCTGTGCCAAAAATTTCCTCAATCTTGCTACCGTGAAATTTCTTCCAAAAACATTGCTGTGAATGAAATTGCAACTCCTAAAGCTTATTAATGCAAATTAATTATCTCAAGTTACAACTTAACTATTTTTAATGATGCATTCGTAAAATTTCTCATGTAGTTATAAACTTTAAATATCTAAGATATTTTCCCTCAGGTCATATTTTAGATATTTTAATGTTTGAAAATAAACTCTTTTAAAATATTAGCTTTTCACAAGAATTCAGTTTGCAAAATTTAATTCAACAATTATAATTAAATAATTACCCTTCCACAAAATTAACATTCACCTTAAAATAATTACTTGTTTTATTTATTTTCAACAAATCAAACCATAATCTACTATTTAATTTGACATCTCAATAATATCACATTTAATCCAATAAATTAACAAATGCACCATATGACTAAATTAAACAACAATTAAATTCCAAATAAAATAACACAAACAAAAACAACACGGCAAGAGAAAACAACAAACGACAACGGGCGATAATTGGATACTCATTCAACGAAGAATGATAGTTAAACAAGGACCAGACATTATCTCTGAATTAACATGATTTTATTGGATTAGGGTACGCTCAGACCTGACAAGCAGGTGGAGCCGATACCTGGTACCTGTATCTACATAAAACATCACTTTTTTAAACATATTATCACATATCGAAAAACACACCATGAAGAAGAATCGAAGCATAGCAGGGTACTCACAAATGAGCAGTACTACACTGTCTTCTTCACCAAAATAGATGAGCATCATATATCATAAACATCAATCACATCATGATAATCACATTAAAAATCAGAAACAACATATCCATAACACACATGCATCTATCATAATATCTTCATACGAACATTCCCAAACAACACAATATCAAATGAATCATTCACAGAGTTTAACAGCTAACATAGCATCAATGTCATAACAAGAAACAATAGAATATAGTATCCAAAATAGCTAAATTACTAGCAACCAAACACAAGCCAACTGATACACATAGTAGCAACTGGAGGGGTACTACATCCTCCCCCCTAGGATATGACTTACTCCTGGAAGCTGCAAGATATGTACAACAAACACATCTTAAAAAGTGTCAAATGCTCAACACAACAAAAAAAGTTTCAATCTAGCAAGGCAACAAGAAGGGAAAGTACTACATTCTTCCTTCCATTAACAACCTACTCGCTATCATATAGGGAACACTCCTCAAGGTCTACATCTGAGTCCATAATTGTGTTCATGGAAGTAGAAGACTGTATACGAAGGCTTTCCTTCTCTTCTGTAGATAGAATAGGTGCGTTAAGTCCACACCCAAATGGCCAATTCCGAACAACGGATGGTTTCCTCACTTTTAATGGATGTCTCGATTCTTCAATCTTTTTCCCTTTTTCCATTTTGACCCAAGAGAGAGGCCATGCCAAGGTCTCGTCATCAGATTCACAAGGTGGAGGTTCAGGTGTGGAGTTTTCTTTAATGACCACACCTTACTTTCATGAGAACTTAGAAGGGGAGTATTCTGGCAGTTAGCCCCACGGCCACCACCTCGTCCTCAACCACGGCCTCTTCCTTGACATCTAGGCATGGTCCTACACAACGCCACATATAACAAGTCTCAGATATAAGGCGGGAACAAGGAAAGGGAAAGAACAAATCTCAAGAAACTAAATACTATATTCATAACCAACATAAATATTCTTCACATACGCCTACCCTAAGGTTCCCTGAATCTACTTCCTCGTATACACTCTCCAAGTCAGTATCTTACATCCTTGGAGAGGAATCACAATACAACACATGGCCGACATTGAAAACAATAAAGATAAAATAATTTAGCCACTAAAGTCATAAATAAATATTAAATGAAATTCAATTTTCAGCATTAAAGTAAGAAATTCGTGCAATATCAACATTAAATCAAGTGTAACCATGAGGGTTACAAGTAAATAAGATCAAAAAGTGTGGCTAAACCATCACAATTCAAATATAAACAAGGTGCCGACTTTCACAATTAGCATATAATCATCAATAATTACAAAGAAAATATGCAATCTTCACAATTGTAGAATACGACACTACGTGACTATACACTAGCCACTTAACGAGGAAGAAGGGAACTTTTCAGGCTAAAACAACAATAGTCTTCTAGTGGTGTAGAGTGATAATTCACATGTCTCAGTTACAAAACATAAACGACAACAAGATAACACGAACTACAGAGTCTAACACTTAGGACAACGTAATAGGCTCACAATAGTCCAGAGTACCCAGTGTTAGAACCTAGTGCTCTGATACCATCTGTAACGCCTCGCCAAGGAATCCAAAGGACAAAGCATTAAGTAGTGAATTATCCAAATATATTTAAAAAAAAAAATCATTCAATTAAACAAATGTCTAAAGGATTCCTAGACAACGTTACTTAAACATAATAATTAAGAACATCACACCATAATATTAAAGATATAAAACACAAGTACATAACACATTCATGAATGATCCACTTTTCAAAACTTATATAGTCAAGACATTTATATATATTTAGATTTACATCCAGTGAGATTCTCATAAATATCAATACATCATAATAATATTACAATGAATACACTCATAAACATGAGGTAAATATACAGTAAGGATATAGATCTCCTCATAACAAATATCCACATCCGAATACATTTTGCGTCCATTGTCACGATCATCGAAGTAACAAGAACCAGCTACAAGTATAATGTCATCTGTAAGAGTATCCAATGAAAGTGTAGCACGGTTTCCACCCAACCGCGTGGAACTTGAAGGTCCACTCCCTCTGTGCTAGGAGATAGTGACAGGTCCAGAAGACAATCAAACACAGAACAAAGAACATACATTACACTACATGGCTGACATCACATAACGACATGACAAAATATGAATTATAAGATCACAAAAAAACTCTTAGATGCAAAAACAATAACACAGGTGACTCTACAAAAGAGACCACAAACATGTTCAGGATATAGTGTCATCACACAGTTGTTCTAAGTTACCATGGTGAATCTTCCTAGACTACCGACCCTCATATAGAGTTACCCTGGTAGTCTCTATCGATTCCCGACCCCTAGATAAACTCATGTGGAGTCGAATTACCTTTCAGGAAGAAAGGTAAACGACTAAGCCATTCCAGGCCTTCTCAACCTACCCTTAATCTAAAAGAGCATTAAGGCACTAGGTGAGGCATTTATTTATCTGAATTTCATTAATGAATCCCAAGTACATTTATTAAAATTTTGACTAAATCAATAACTTTCGATAAGTTACCCTGGCTACCACTTTGGGTACCGACCCCTATCGAAAGCCACTCTTCCTTTTACAATATCACAACATTTTAACCCAAAATATAGCCTTCATGCAAAAAAAAATTGAATTCATGATCACAATCCACCCATAATTTAAAACACTCTTCTTTCAATCACCACATAGGTAACGGATTTACAACGTGCATGGCTATTTCACAAAACCTTTAAAAACAAATGATCATCAAACTCAAACAGAATGAACCACTCATTTATAGACACTACAACTATTATATAATTACCATAAGACCAACATTCAAATCATATTCAATACAAAACCTCCTAATCAAGCAAACAATCAACAGTTCAATCAAGGCAATTTAACCATTACAATCATTTTACAAAACACATAACCATAATGTTACTATGGTTTCCAAAGTACAATTACTATTATTTAAAAATCAAGACATAAATATACTTCTAATTTAAAAACTCTATATCTTCCTTTTAGTGGTATTAAAATTCTTTAAATGCAGTTTACTTTAAAGTCAAACATAGTTTTTAAAGAAATTTCAAATCATAATAAAGGAAATTATTGTAAGAATTTCAATCCCCTAAGAAATAGATTTAACACATATAAAAACTCCATTTTAAATACAATAGGAATCCCAACTATGCTGAGTATAAATATAAATCAGCAACTTTCCTTAAGAATTCACTACAAATAGGAATTTCTTTAACTGAGACTACTTGGCCATTCTTACAAATAAAGAAATGCTAAATAAATTAAAAACATTTGAATATATATTAGTATTTATATCAAAAGAAAATGTTTATTTGTTTTAAAGGAAGATAAAATCTAACATAGCATCCTCTTAAATGTATAAATATCTATATTATTCCAAATTTTTTTTAAAGAATACTCTGATATAAATAAATACATTCTTTCACTATACTTAAAGTAATTAAATTAAGATTTCTTGATGTATATATATATAACTGTTAATGCAAGTCTAGAAATAGCCACGCCATGCAAAAATCAATAATGAAGCAAAGATAACTCAAACATGAAGTAAAGTCCAATGCATGTGCCATACATACTTTCTACTAATTTAATAAATATAGTATGTTAACAGGGAATTAGCAATTAATTTGTTATGCAAAGAAGACTACACATCATTAAGAAATAGTGATGGATAAAAGCAGATAACCAAGACTATAAGTAGTAGAAAGTGCACCATGCAAGGAGAATTTGCGCCATGCTAAATTTAAAGCATGTAGGTAACATTTTAAACACCCTATGACTGAACAATTTTAATCTAAAATAGGCATCGAATATAACATGCATGGTAATCTTTCAGAGAGCTATGAGTTATATTCCATAATTGAAGGGATGTCGAAGCTAATTTTCATGCAAATTATTCTTTAAGTAGAAGTTCATTGCCTATTCTAAAGAGGATGGTAGATTGTTGTATTTTAACAACGTCCATTTAAGTAAATTTATGGCACCAATCTAGGAGGATTTATTTGAAATATTATGAATCCATACTCCCGTAAGTTTAAAACTAATAAATTAAAGAATGATTTAATTTAAAAATAACTTCAATTTGATAATTAAATAATGTCTATAAGGAGTAGCGAATAAGAAGACTGTAGATGTGACTAGTTTCCAAAGGAATTACATACAGTAATATGAACTTCAACAAACTACTTTGATCATACATTGCAACTGAAATAGGTGCTAAAGCTTACAGAGAGGTTATTTAAATATTTTTAACATCCTATTATGCTCAAGTGCGAGAACTGCACTAGAATGATAGTAAAATCAGGGAATTCATTAAAACCTCTACAATATTCTAATTTCAAGTTCAACAAATATAACAAGTTGCCAAGGGATCAAAATGGTATAACTAATCTCTTATGCTCAAGCACCACAACTTTGAGAGGTTGCGAATGGAATCTGGGAAGTCACTTAAATCTATACGCCCTACAATGTTCAAGTGTTGCCTATGGGTGAGGTGCGAATAGAATTAGGGAGGCCATTTAAAACTTTACACCTACATGCTCAAATGTGGCTGCAGAGACATGCATCAGATGAAATCAGGGGGGGTTAAGGAAATATATATAAAACTTTAAAATTTTCTATTATGTTAGAGTGCTACGTCTTTGACAGGTCGACAATGGAATCAAGGAGGTAATTTTAAGCTATACACCCTAACATATTCAAACGCTACCGATGTGAGAGATAACAATGGAAATCAGGGAGCTTGTTTAAACGTCCACTCCCTTCTATTTTCAAGTGTTGTAGTTGAGACAGGTTGCTAATAGAATCAAGAAATTTATTTAAGACTGTTACAACCTTACATAATCAAGTGCGACAGCTGTGGTAGATTGCCAGTGATAACAACAAAGTTATCAAAAACTTTAAACTTCCTTTTCTTAGATGTGAACTGGGTGATTGAAATGTTGCGCCTTCATTTGACTTAACGAAAGAAGATATTGACTAGACCGGTATGCTTTGGTTCATGCATGGAGAAGGTATATAAATTGTTCGACAGAGTACCTTCATAGATGAGTGACATTTACAATTTTTTTTAAAACAGAGACAAAGATCTTGTGGTGATAAATGGTGATGCTAAATGAAACATCCTAAAAATAGGCTTGCACCAAAATCTTCAATTCTTCATGCAATTGGATGTCTAGGCAACATGCCTATTGATACCTAACATCCTAGATAGCAATATCAGGAAAGGAATACCAACATGCAAGCACTCTTAGGAAAAAAAGCCATACGAAAACCATGATAAAACTACATATTACAAAAGGGTGCACTCAGGAAAGTAAAGCAACCGAAATCTGAGGTTGTAGCTGGCAGAAACGTAATTACTCAAGGATGTAACAGATTTCCAAAAGTTTATATGTTAACATAAAATCCTCTTTAATTATAAAATGCTTTCTATTATTCTAAATCAACAATTAACAAACTTATGGATGTCATAGCACTCTGATGAGGATAAATTTAGTTTTTGATTTTCTTGCTAACTCAAAAGAGATCTTTATAACTGATTCATCTTGTTCTAATTATTTCTCTATTGCATGTGCAGGTCTGATTCTATATAAATTTCAGAAAACTTCCAAATAAGGAATTGCAAAACAAGTAGAAAACTTGGTTGAGTTGATAACTGAAATCAAAATATGAAGCTTCTGTATTTCCTGTACCAAACACCAAATCTTGCTAACGAAATCTACACAATTCTACAATCAAATTGTTGTACAATCTCCTTCCAAAACTACTGCCGTGATTTTTTTTTTCATAAGAATTGTCGTGCCAAAAATTTCCTCAATCCTGTTGGCGTGAAATTTCTTCCAAAATCATTGCCGTGAATGAAATTGTAACCCCTAAATCTTATTAATGCAAATTAATTATCTCAAGTTACAACTTAACTGTTTGTAATCATGCATTCCTAAATTTGCTCATGCAGTTATAAACTTTAAATATCTAAGATATTTTCCCTTAGGTCATATTTCAGATATTTTAATTTTTGAAAATAAACTCTTTTAAAATATTAACTTTTCACAAGAATTCAGTTTGCACAATTTAATTCAACAATTATAATTAAATAATTACCCTTCCACAAAATTAACATTCACCTTAAAATAATTACTTGTTTTATTTATTTTCAACAAATCAAACCATGATCTACTATTTAATTTGACATCTCAATAATATCACATTTAATCCAATAAATTAACAAATACACCATATGACTAAATTAAACAACAATTAAATTCCAAATAAAATAACACAAACAAAAACAACACGGCAAGACAAAACAACAAACAACAACAGGTGATAATTGGATACTCATTCAACGAAGAATGATGGTTAAACAAGAACCATACATTATCTCCAAATCAACATGGTTTTATTGGATTAGGGTACGCTCAGACCTGACAAGCAAGTGGAGCCGATACCCGGTACCTGTATCTGCATAAAACATCACTTTGTTAAACATATTATCACATATCGGAAAACACACCATGAAGAAGAATCACAACATAGCAGGGTACTCACGAATGAGCAGTGCTACATTGTCTTCTTCACCAAAATAGACGAGCATCATATATTATAAACATCAATCACATCATGATAATCACATTAAAACTCAGAAACAACATATCCATAACACACACGCATCTATCATAATATCTTCATACGAACATTCCCAAACAACACAATATCAAATGAATCATTCAGAGAGTTTAACAACTAACATAGCATCAGTGTCATAACAAGAAATAATACAATATATTATCCAAAACAGCTAAATGACTAGCAACCAAACACAAGCAAACTGATACACATAGTAGCAACTGGAGGGGTACTACAGAGGGTCTCATGGCAACACATTGTCAATACACATTTCAACATAAGTCAAATAAGGGAAGAAATCCCTAAGGCATAAAATGCCTAAGTGATAACACATGTCATAGTGAAGGCTTAGCAAAGCTTGTTAAATAATGGGAAAAAGAAATAAAGGCATAAAAAATGCCTAAGGCAATAACATTGGTCATCGGCCCCATCACATTTCATGTGTTGATTTTAAAAGAAAGGATAAAAAACATCCCATCGAAATGCAAAGAAGAGGGTCAAACCCTAATGATAATACCTAAATAATGGAAAAATACCATCATTTGGTCACTTGGAAGAATCTGGAGGATGTTGCTCTGCCGCCATGAGGGTTTGGAGAACATGGGAAAAATGATGTCTTCTCATAGATTCTTAGTCATTTTTTGACATTTCTCTTCATGAAAACATCATAGGATCTCAGGTAAATGTTTTTTGCTTGAAATAAGCTTGAATCTTTTGACTTAG